>CAEGAE010074748.1:0-125777 GCA_903067095.1 Girardinus metallicus
AGGTTAATTTTCTAAACTACAGAAAAGTAACTGTTAGAGAAGCTCAAATGTGAAAAATTGGACTGATGTTGATATGCCATAGTAACACTGCTGTTATGTTAGATTTACCAATGTTTTATTTTATCTTTTTTTTTATCCGATTACCCGATTAATTGTAAGAATAATCGATAGATTACTCGATTACTTAAATATTCATTTACAACAGCCCTATTCTAAAGCTTTTCTTTTTTCTGCATTAGCAACAACCAAATATATTCCTAGAACAGAGAGCCTGAATGCATCGCATTGATTTTCTGTAGTCCAAGCTTTTCTTTGCAATATTGATAATGTAATAACAATAAATCCCTACATAAGACACGTAGGGTTGCATGTTTTATGACATAACCCTCCCCAATCTGTCTATTGTTGATCATTATGTTGTTTCTTCTATATTTATGGCAAACATCTTTATTTTATTTGTGGCTATCAGAGTACAGGGGGTCTGAATACAAACAAGCGCCATATTTTCCATATGTATTATATTTTCATGTATGTGCTACTTTGTGTTGGTCTATAACATAAAATCCTAATAAAATAAATTGAAGTTTGTAGCTTTGAAGTGACAAAATGTGAAAATATGTAGAAGAATGAAAAAACAACTATATTTGTAAGTTTAGAGGAGTTTATTAAAACACTGAATAAGTATTTTACTTAACTTTTTAAGAAACTGTTCCTAACTGAGGAGCTAATGATTTGCTGAGTTTATGTGTTGCACAAAGAGCTTTACATTAAGCTTACCCCCTATAAAACACAGACATCTTTTCTTTTTTGACCCTCATAAAAACTGAGACTGGATTTTTTTTTTTTTTTTTCTGAACTTTTCTGATTTCTGCAGAGTTGCAGAAACTTGCAGCAGAAATGTTTGGGATGGAGGCCGCCCTGTTCGTCCCCTCAGGAACCATGAGTAATCTCATCGCAGGTAAGCATTCATTCGCAGGACGGAGTAAAGACGGATGTGTAAACGTGTGTTTCTCCGTGCAGTGATGGTGCACTGCAGGGAGCGCGGCGACGAGATGATTGTGGGAGATCTCTCCCACCTGCACATCTACGAGCAAGGAGGAAGCGCTCAAGTGAGAGATTTGGAGAAAAGAGAAAACATTTTCCTGTTGTGCGCCGCACTTTAAAGGGACACTCTGTCCTCCTATGTGTTGACACAGCTGGCCGGCGTCCACGCCACCACGGTGACCACTCGTCCTGATGGGACATTTGACTTGAAGCAGCTAGGGTCCAAGATTCGGCACGGTTACCCCGACCCCCATTACCCACGCACACGCCTCATATGTGTGGAGAACACACACAACATCCAGGGAGGACGAGTGCTGCCTCTGTCCTTCCTGCAGGAGGTGTGTGTCCTCTCACAGGCTTCTCTGGAGTTTTTTAGAATGATGTGGATTTATTTTTTATTCATAAACTACTGCTATAATCAGGGCCAGTAGTGTCTTTAGAAAGGACACTTTTTGTAATGAATGAATGCTTTGCATTGCACTTTATATAAAACGTACAGACCCATTTTTATGAATATAAACAATACTCAAGTTTGAAATTACCTATTGGAGTAGCAGCCAAATAATAACTTGAACTTGATTTAATTATATACTTTGAAAAAAACATAGTACTTGTATGTTTTGAAACTTTTGTAAATGAATTATGCTGGCTTTATATATGTATTGCATGGAAATAAAAGTAGTTTGTTTTTATATGGTGAATTTTAAAATAAACAAAAATCTTTTTTTAAAAACTCAGTATAGGTTATACGTTTCAACCCAATTTTTGGTCATTTAACTTTAAGCTATGGTCAATTTAACCCAGCCTTTGGGTAGTGGTCATAACCCAATATGTTGGGTCAAAACAGCCATCCAACCCAGTTGAGTTAAACCAACCCAGTGTTGGGTCGGTCCAAATTTGACACAGCACTGGGTTACAAATTGGGTTGTTTTTAACCCAACATTTTTTAGTGTGTACCCACCCCAGCCATTCCCAGCCGGTCACCCAGCAACCGAAGCTGAGCTCCAGCATATTTGGTCAGCTGGTTTTACTGGCGTATTCGATGTACAATGGCTGCTGGAAAAAAAACACAAGTTTTTTTTTTGTCTACTTACCATTCAGGAACCATTTACTGCATTCTTGTTGGTTGTGCAGACAGCTCTACTAATGCTTTTCAAAGACGAACAGTTGCATAATTGCACATCTGTTGAGTTGGGGCAGCAGCTTATTTGGATTTAAAGTGACAAGAGGCCCTAAAACAGCTCGTTCTGAAAGCAGCTCAAAATAGGAAGAACTGAGCAGAATAAAGTATTATTGTGCAAAAGGTGTAATGAACATGCTTTATATAGCCCATAAACCTATGCTAACTTGTTCACGGAAGCATAATAGGTAACCTTTAAGGTTTGTTCTTAAAATAACATAATTTTTTCTTCATGTATCTCAAACAAACTGGGATTTCATCAAGTCTAACATGTCTGTATCATTCTTAGGTTCGTGCTTTAGCAGATTGCTACGGCTTGTCAGTTCACATGGATGGAGCGAGGGTGATGAACGCCGCCGTGGCCCTCAGCGTGCCTCCATCCTCCATCCTGCAGCACACACACACAGTCAGTGTCTGCCTCTCCAAGGTGGGTCTCAGGGGGTCGTGATGAAACAACGTAGATTTTCCCAGAGATGGAGTTGTGTGACGTTCCCAGGCTTTATTTGTCTCAGAGTTTGGGCTCGCCGGTGGGCACCATGCTGGCCGGACCTCGGGACTTCATATCCAGAGCAGTGCGCTGCCGTAAAGCCTTAGGTGGGGGGATGCGACAGGCTGGTGTCCTTGCAGCAGCCGGAAAACTGTCTTTGTTGGAGATGGTAGGACGGCTTGAGGAAGATCACCACAATGCTAAAACCTTTGCTCTGGGTGAGTTGCTCACCATCCTGTATTTAAGAAAAAGATAAATTAATCTGGATGTTGTCCATCACCAACTGAGGGATGCGGTGGCAGTGCTGCAGATTAAATACGACTGGAGGTATGAGATGTGATGTGTAGATATAATGGATAAGAATGTCGCAATAAATCAGTTAATCACATGATAAATTAAAATTCCATAAATTTCCGTTTGCATTCTCTCTCTTTCTACCAAAAACTCAATAACTCTGGTGCTTTTGGTCTCAATTAGCCCTTTTGTTTACGGAGACTTTATAATTCATTTTTATTTGTTTTGTTTTTTCAGTTTTTGATGTTTAAAATGTCTTCCGGTTCCAGAGTTAAATGTTCAATAGAATTCAAAGTTTATTGATCTTTGAGAATGTGTTCTTGCATTATAATACCATTTCAATTATATTACTTGAAAAGTTTGATTGATATTTTTAATTGCAATAATTTCTGGGAAAAATTACCGTCCAACAATCATGACCGGCCTAGTAATGCGTTACATAGAACAGGAAAAGATTTTGATTTAGATTGTTTTGCTAAAGATGTATGGATGTATTTCAGGATACTGTAGATAGTAAGCATGTTGTACAATGCATAATAATAAATTAATTATACATATGATTTGGAAAGAGTAGAAATTGTCATCGAAATTGAAATAACTAAATATTTCTCTTAATTTATTTGTGTTTTTCCTTCTACCAGCTCTGCTCGACTGCGAGCCCTCCCTGTTTGACGTGGACATGTCGGCTGTGGAGACAAACATCCTGCGTTTCAGAATAAAGGATCCTGCGTTGAGTCCCCAGGAGGTCTGTGCCCGCATGGGTCAGGTCGGGGAGGGGGAAGAGGCGTCCCTGGGGCAGGGAGTCCGGGTTCTCATGTACCCTCATTATGGGAACTCCATCAGGGCGGTGTGGCATCTTGGAATATCCCCTGAAGACACCCAGCTGGCTATTAAGAAAATGCAGTTTGTGGCTGGTCAGCACTTGAACAATAGAACCTGAGTGTCTGAATAATAACACTAAATGTATAATATTGAAGGAGTAATCTTGGCAAGGACTCATATGTGCTAAAAAATACGACTGGAAGATCATTGAATGTTGACATTTAGTTTCTTCCTGCGCAACAGCTTTCTTATTTTTCAATAAATTTGATCTTCACCCTTTTCTCTTTTTTTGATTTTGAAATATTAAGTTACGCAAAGATTTTCAGTATGACTTTTAAAACATTTATACATATGTATGTATAAGATTTATTGGCTAAAAGAGGAGGATTTGCTGGAATAATTTCCTTTAAAGTAAATCAGCTTAATAGAAATAAAATAGAAATTGCTTTATAATTCATTCCAGAGTTTGTTTGTTTTTTTACTTTGTTGACATGTGAGCACCAGATATTCAAAACACAGCCACTTGCATTTTGAAGGTTAAAATATATAAATATCATATAAATGGTAGTATTTACAACTGACTTTATTGAACTTAAGTATATTCCTCCACTTTGTTGCTTTAGTGATGTCTGACTTCATGTGGCTTTCTTTGTGAAGATCAGATTTGTGGGGTGCTGTGGCTCTCTTCATCCCCCCTTCAGAGGTTTTTGAAGAAAATTGATTGAACTGGATTTTATTAAGGGTATTATAGAAGAGGGGTTGAATATATTCACTTTGCAAGTCATTTAAATGAAAAATAACTTTTAATTTACCATTTTTCCTTTGGAGTGATTGTGCAAGGCACTGGATGATTACAAAATAAAATATTCAAACATAAACTATTCAGTATCTTTGAATGATTTGTGCCAAAGTTAAATCACTATCTATATGGATGTATGTTTACCTTCAAAACATACTTTACCTTCCGTTTAACATATGGCCACTAGATGGCTCTAGTGCTTGGTGCTAGTATGTAGTATGGTACAGTATGCTATAGTAAGCAAAAGCTGAAACACAGGATATGGTATGTTATTCAGTAGCAGTACACTATGTGATATTGTGAGATGTCACAAAAACCAACAGGTTACTGTTTACACTGCAGTGGGAATTTGTGACAAAAGTTCTGGCAGCGGTGGGATTCGAACCCACGCCATCGAAATGACTGGAGCCTAAATCCAGCGCCTTAGACCACTCGGCCACGCTACCGTTCCCGCCATATTATCTGTCCTCCGATGTATAAAACTGCAGCAGAAAACATTATCCCCTGGCTGATTACGGTCTTCTTACTAAGCTGATCTCCTGTTAACATAGTACACAGCGTCCGGTTACCTGATCATAAAACGTTTTCAAAGATCGTTTAAGATTAAATGAAGAGAAGACCTCCCCAGTTCACGAACAGGTGAATAAAAACATAGGTAATAATTGTTGTACAGTTGTTTTGCAAACTACTGCTCTTTTTCTGATCCAAAGCAGACCAGACTGACTAAAATGAACCAGAACAGTTTGGAAAAAGAGGAAACGTGTGCCTGTGAAGAAATAATAATATTTAATTGGAATGAAAAATGAAAGGCCATTTAGTTATAACTTTTTGTTTAATGATCAAGTTGAAAAAACAAAAGGAAATATGATCTCAAAATTGCAACTGTGTGAACTACTTTAAAGCAAACAAGTATTTCTGTAAAGGAAATAAAACTCAAACAATAAGGACGAGGAGTTGAAGAAATGTTGAATGTCTGAGTTAATGGAGAGAGAGATTGATGTTGCACCTTACACTGTAAATTAATTTGCTGCATAGCCTTGAAATTTATGTTGTAGGGACAGGCTTACACAAGAATTTTGTTTATTCTGCTGCCTTTTCACATGTGTACAGTAAGTAATGTAAGATTTCATGGTGATGTTAAACTGAATGATCATTCAACTGTTTGTTGACTAATTGACTGATTGATTCATTGACTGACTGACTGATTGATTAGAGTATGTACTCAGAGATTCTTCCCAGTATTAATTATCTAGTTAATTATTGGTATTTGATCAGTTTCAAAACTGCACAGGACGTAAATTCCTCTATGTTCAAATTTAACACTTCGTGTCTCACTACTTTTTATTTGTCTAATAGGATGCAACTAATAAAGTGCTTGAACATCCATTTCAGCTGTTATTTGCCTTTTTTCTGAAAATCGCCTTTCTGATTAATTTGCATCTTCTTAACTCTCTAAATGTAGCTTCTATTATATAAATACGCCTTATGTAACAGCAGCCGATTCAAGTAGCAGAAATTATCTGCTTTCCCAAAGAGGGAGTTCTGTCAGGGATGACTGTAAACATTGCTGCAGCTATTCTGTACAATAAGTAACGAACATGTCCTGGTGGGGTTGGAAAGTTACTGGCTACACTCCCTGTTCATCACGAGACTGGCTGTTGACTTGTACTGGAACATTGTGTTCTCCTAAACGTCCTTATACTGTAAAAGCTACCGTTTTCTCTTTATTCAGTCCGGGTTTGGTCCAATGCATGTTCGCACGATTAAAATTGTCTAGTTTACGCGGTTGTTCCGTGTCTCGGTTCGGGTTTGTTGTCATAAATCTTCAAAAATTCTGACAGAGCCCATATCTCCGACAGCACCCGAACGCGGCAGGAACCCAGGGGGCGTGGCCACTGAAAAAGAACATTATGGTGTGGTGATACGTGCGGAGGAACACCACCGTGGTGGAGGGTTTGTCATCGTACAACGACAGTACAAGTACAGCAGCTCGCTGCCAGACACGTCCTCGGACCTTCAGGTTTCAACGGAGAACTTGTAAACACTCGCTTCGTTATGGGAGGAGATTATAAATCGTTGCTCATTAGATCTTCTGTATCTATTTGCTAACGGAAACCTTTGAGGAAGGAAGAATACGAAGGCTGGTGGATCTGTCACTGTAATAATCCCTTCCGAAGAAGTCTATGTGCTCCCAGTTGTGAGGTTTGTTATTTTATTCGTGGATTTGACAGCCTGGAGCAAATTAGCATGGCAGTTCAGTTTAATGCTAACAATAGTAACTGCTGGAATGTGTGACATTAGACAACAGGCAGATTATTTTGGGGTTTGCAATGTTGACCGTTGATTTGATAACAATCTGATTGTTCGGGAATGTAAGTACCGTTGATAAGAAATGTGAATGCATGCTCCTCGTCTCATTGAAGAGAACCATTTGTAACATGCTGCCACCTCGGTGATGACCACCACACTTATGCATAACATGCAGTTTCTGCATCCACGGTCCAGAGTTGTTTTGCTTTTATGATCAGATGGCTGCCTGCTGGAGATGCACCAATCAATCTGACAGAAACCGATTTTTCCCCTAGATTGGTTCTGATTGGGGAAAAAATCTGATTAAATTCTGAATAATTTCTGTTCCCTATTCATTAGAATCACCAAAACTAAGATTTCCCATTAAAACGGGTCTTTAAATATATTTTTACTGAATTAAAGTAAAATCAGATTCAAAACATGCAGCACATTTTTCTCTTTTATTTGTTGTGGTCCTTTACAGCAGATCAGACCACAATGAAAAATACACGAAATCCCGAACTATGCTAAATTATTGTCATTAATTTGTGCAGCATCGCAATGATAAACGACTCCTTAGAACCCGTACTTGTTAGGATTTTATGTTTTAAGTGCAGAGCAGATAATGGAGAGACTTTTCCTTCCCTCCATGTGTGCACCTGAGGTGATGAATTTCAGTGCAGCATCTCTGCTCCCTGCATGTAAAACACATTTACACTCTCAACCTCTTCTGGCCTCTCTGCAGCAGGCATCATGGATGACGACCTGATGTTCAGCATGGAGGAGGAGGGCAGCGCCCAGAGACCCTCCGCTCAGAGAAACGGCATCAAACACCGGGCTCACTCGCTCAGCGACGCCAACGCCAGCGACGACGATGACGACGAGGAACACTTCATCTCGCCTATTCTGTGCGACTCTGCTAAAGAAGTCTGCAACTACCTGAAAGACCTGGTTTACACACGGCAGCTATCAAACTCACATCCAAAGAGCAACTTCCTATACAGGGTGAGCAGCTCAGAATGATGTCAGCAAATATTGAAATTAGCGAGATGATTGCTTTGCTTAGCATGAAGTACAGTTTATAAGAGCTCAGTTCTGCAATCTTTGAATACTTGCCTTAAAAGGACAGATGATCCGTGCATGCCTGCACACACCCACCCAGTACATGTGGTATTTGTAGTGTGTGTACTCTGTATCTGATTACTGCAGGGGAGGCAAGCCACTCATCTTTAAATGTACTTTTTTTTTTAGAAGAACAGGAAGTACCAGAGGGTTGGTTTCAGCTCGTATTAGTATGTAAACACGCCTCATGCTGCTCGGCCCTCCAGATCAGCAGCAAGGCTGCACATAAAGAGTTTATTCACTGCTGCTTATCAGGGAGAACGCCCCACCAGTCAGCTGTCGTTAGAAGGAATGAATGGACTTTTGTTTGATTTTGTATCTTTTTTTCTTCTTAATGATGTTTGTAATAATGTTGATTTCTTTTGTAACGGATAATTAATGGAATCTATCCGATTTCTTTGCCTTCTCTAAATAGCATGAAAACGAGGCAGAGCATCGATCGTACACTGTAATCTCTGAGAGCGCACGGGTATGTTTCGGAGTTTCAACTTACACTTTTCTCTCCCTCTGCCAGCGACCATCCACACCTCCATTCTTCCCTCCCTGCTCTATAGTTCGCAGTCCTTTTCCCTGCTTTTTTGTTTTCCTGCTGGTTTCCACCTTTTATAATTTACTCATTGTCACGCTGACTGATGCTTGCGTCATTACAAATCCCGCTTCACATCTTCCTTTTCTTTCAGTATGAAAAAGTTTTCGCACTGTATTTTTCTTTATTAATAATCTATTTTTGTTGCAAATGCATGTGTAGAGTAAACAACAATAAATTATTTTGCAGTGCCTCAAAAAGTATTCACACCCCTAAGTTGTCTACTTTGAACCTTTTCATATTTTGCCACGAGATCTTACATGCTAAGCCAACACAAAGTAGTGTATATTGTGACGTAAAACACAGTTTTCTGAAAAGAGTTGCATGCATTTGTATGAAATTCCCCAACCTGGTCAGAATCATCTTTCCACCTGGTTTGCACTTCTTGAAAAACTTTTGATTTTACTAAATGGATCACGTTCATATTGGATGGAGAGGGCTTTCAATTCCCAGCAGAGATTTGTTATGCACTTTGACTAGACTGTACTGAAACATCAATATATTTTGATCTGAACCCCTACATTTTAGGCAATCTCAAGTATTTTGCAACAGGTTTCCTAATATTTAGCTCAAATGATTCGCCTCTAAGCTTCAAAAGCATCCCGCAGCATGATGCTGCCACCACCATGTGTCACCAACAATGTCAATAAGCCCAAGCTTGTCTGCAATTCCAGTTTTTTCAACCAAACTTAATATTATGCATGCAAACTAAGTAAAACTTTGACAGGTTCTCCCACTATGGCCCTTGATTTCTGCAGCCACTTCAGTTACCGTGAAGGCTGCTGTTTTAATGAATGCTCTCCTTGCTTGGTTTTATCTGCTTAGGCTGTGAATTTGTAGGTGTCATGCTGTTTAAATTTTCAGATGATGGGTGGTGTAGTTCTTTGTGACATATTCTGAGCTTGTGACGTTGTTTTACTGTCTAACTCTTCTTTAAACATCTCCACAACTTTATCCCTGACCAGAATATCAGAGTAAATGGAGTTAAATACAAATATGTGCCACATATTTCTTGGAGAAAAAAAAACAGATGTGAACACTATGTATTCTTTCCACTTGAAAATATTCGTTGCTATGTGTTTGTCTATTAGTTTGTGGTCGCATTGTGACAAATGTGCTAAAGCTCCAGATGTTTGGATGCTTCTGGGTTCACGCTATATTGTAATGCTTAAGCGTCACCAATGTTTGCTGCAATGTTTTTAACACGGCTTCTAACGTGTTCTTGGTAAGACGATGAGCCTGTGGTTGATCACATGACCCAAGCATATTTCTCATAGTGTAAATCTGTCACTCTGAAACTGAACACGTCTGCTGATCAGCGGGGAGAGGAACACGAGGGAGACGTGCAGAATGAGTTTGAAGTATTCGTGATTAGCAACAGATTCAAATGTGATTAAGAGTTATTTAACACTTGGTGGTTCTTACTTTAATTTGTGGACAGTGGATTTGCTTAAATGTTCACCTTTACTCTATTATAATGCTTGCATCACCCTAAGCATTTTTTTGCACCCCTATAAAGAGCTAAAAAGCCCTATAATCTCTAGCTCAAAACTTAATTTAAATTTTTTTAGTTACTGTTCAAAATGGAAAACACATAAAAATCTCTCATCCAAGTTAAATAATTTTTAAAAATATCTACCTGCTAAACATGCCTGTATTGTCTACTTTGTCAGAAAGGACTTGATGAGGACTTTTGTTCATTTTATTGCCACTCAGAACAAACTAAATCTCCAAATATTGCTAATAGAGAACTTTAATAAAGACTGACATCTTGGGGTCATCAATTCCTCATAATAACTGTTTATTTTAATGTTGCTGTGCACATCTTTACCAAGGTGTGCACTGAGGTGTGGCTGTATGCCTGGGGAAAGAAGTGAAAAAGTGCCAAGAATTACCTTCATTGTGCAAATGGAGCAGCTTTTTAATCTCTTTGTTTTCAATGAGCCTGTATGAAAAACAGGAAGTTTGTCTTTCTGGATTTACATTTCAGAGACTAAATTGTTTGTCTGCTGCAGGCGGCATGGATAAACGCCATAGAGAAGGCCCGAGCCATGCCCGACCCCTGGGCGCAGTTCCACCTGGAGGACATCGAGACTGAGCCCTGCATTCGTTACAGGTATGAACGACTCACCATTTATTCACTTCTTTACAGGATCCGTGCTGCTTTTCGCTGAAACATCAGTCCTGCTCTTATTAAAGAACCGTTGTGCACAGCTTGAACATGAATCCAGTCCCACGCAAAAGTATTAATAGCCCCTAACAACGTTTTGTCACTACAAAGGATTTTATTGGGAGTTTATCTGAAAGACTGAAATAGAGTGTATAACATTTATGGAGTGTGAAAGAAGTACATTATCTTTTTATGCTAATAAAAGTCTGAAAAGTGTGGCATGCATTACTACACTGGACATAGACGGTGGGTAGATGGATAATTATGCAAAGTAAAAAATGGAATAAGTTGCACTACTTATCTGAAATTAAATTTGTACATTTTAGCGAACATGCAAAAATCCTATGAGGCAAAACCAATCCTGTATACATTATACCCACTGTGGAACATGGCGGTGGCAGAACTGTGCTGTGGGGATGCATGAACTGTTTTTATTTTTTGCAAAACAAAAACTAGAGCAACAATTTAAATTCCTGGATGTGCAAAGCCTGTCAAGGGGAAACGTGCAGCCGTGATCGCAACAAATGGAATTGACTCAATGGGGCAGATTACAAATGCATGCCACACCTTTCAGATCTTTACAGTTTCTTCACACTCTTTTGTGTTTGTCTGTTGCATAAAACTTCAATAAAACACCTTGAGTTTGTGGTTGCAGCATTGCAAAATGTTGAAGTGTAATGCATCTGTTGAATCAGTCACATCATCACTTTTCCTAATCTATCAGAAGCTTTTAATGTTCAAAACTAAACTTTTTTATTTTTCTGCAGCTCTCAGTGGTGTTGCTCACTTGTAACGTTGTGTTTTACATGAAAACATGGCCTTTGAACTTGTTTCAACAAGTAAACACAAAGCCGACACATTTTATCTCCTAGAAAAGTCGATGTAATGACTTTGCCGTCATTCAGTAGCTCGTTCACAAACTCCAGTGCGGTCGACGCGGGCAGGTTGGCCTGCGACTGGCAGCCGGCTGCGTTTCACACCCCAGGATCAAATGTCAGCATTTTGGCCTCCGCTGTTGACAACGTAAAAGAACGCCCTTCTGTTCCTCAAGTTGTTTCCTAAAATTATTACCTTACATTTGGGTGGGATACCAAGAGTGCATGCAGATATTAAAGGCCAGCCTGGCAGCTATTAGCTCCCTAATCAAGGGTGGAGAGAACGCACAAAGGATGTGGGTGTATGCAAAGAGCATTTTGAAATGAGTTCCTGTGGGTGGAGGGATTGTCCGAGGCTGGGATTTGCCTTGCTGTGTTATTTCTGTGTGCTAAATGTACCCGCTGTAACCTCATCCCCTCTCTGCACCCTGCAGCCCGACTGCTGTACTCTGTGTTCCCAAGCCTGAAATGTCAGCTTGAAGATTAGATATTTGTAAAGTTATTTTCCTCTTTGTACTTTCTAATGTCTGTTCATTAACCCGCTACACTTTCTGCCAATTCAAGCAAACATACAGACCTCAAAGGAGTTTTCTGTCAGCAGATTAGCTGATTTACCTCCCTTTGCTCCCAGTTAACCATCATCATTCAAAATGAAAGCAGCCAGGATGACTTCTCCTTAGAAGAAAAGAAAAGCACTCCCAGAACCTTCCTGTTTCGTTATATTCTCGTTTTACCCACTTAGGAGAACAGATGAATCATGTGGCTCCCTGATAAGAATAGATAATGAGCTGTGGACAAAGTCCTGCATGTCGCAAACATAATTGAACTATAGCTCCTTTAGTACAAGGAGGGAAGCAGTAATCTGAGAAAGGAAAGTAGGTCAGTGGTGTGACAGGTGTGGACGGGTGATATTAAGCAACAGGTGGGTAAATAAAACAGATGTATTTTGTCTCACTGTAGAGCAGCGTCTCCGGGTCGCAGGGTTTAATCTCTCAGCCGAGTTACTTGCTTTGAGCTGCAATATGACAAAGAAAAGCATCAAATACTTTCTTTTAAGAAACAAGCGTTTCAGTATGTTTGCTAACCTGCAGAGTGGAGTATGACTGCTGCAGAATTTCCCTTTCATTTAGTGTTGAAACATTGTAATTACATAAAACACGACTGAGTATCCATCAAACTCCATTTAGGGCCAAATGTAATGCTCCAAACTTAATTACAAGTTGTTGTTTTTTTAAATGCAAGTAATCCTGTACTAAAAGAAGTCAACTTGTTAGTATTTGTGCCTTCTGCATTTTGTTGTCAAGTTAATTTATAACTTTAAAACCAGTGTTTGCACAACTGCCATAAAAGCAAATGAGATCTTCTTTTTACTTCCTCTCATTTAGAAAATGCACGCCATCTTTGCAACATGTTTGTCAACATTCAGGTCAACAGTTTGTGACTTTCAGCGAGGCCTTAATACTCCGTGTGTTGTTAGAACTATTAAAATGAGTGGATATATTTGGAAAGATACACTTTCTTTTTTAAAAAGTCGTGTTTTCTTTTTCACAGGTACAGCGCGATCACAGGAGAATGGGCTCAAGACCAGATCCACGTCAAGATGGGGGCACAGGTATGGCTTCTCACCAAGCATTTTGCACCAGTTTTGAAAAATATCCAGCTTTCCTAAGTTTAAAGTTTAATTTCGATGGAATGTGTAAGAAATAATTTTGTTTTTGAAAACATTTACTTTTGGGACTTTTGTGGGTAGGAAAAGTATTAACAAACAAGTCCTAAATGAGATTGTCCACAGTTACATGTTAATTACCATTATTTGGTTTGATTCAGGTTAAAAAAATTATTATATTGTTGAAAAGTTAGTTCATTTCAGTAACTTAATTCACAAAGTGAAACACATTTTATTGATAATTTTATTGATAATTACACACATACTTCAGTTAACTATGATGATTTTCTGCTTGCAGCTGATGGAAAAATATTTAAGATTAAAATGTTACATCAGACCAATAAAACATCTTAATACAGAAACGTTATCTTAATAAAAACGTATGTTTAATACCTGCTTAAAGGTTATTCCTAAAAGGTACTTTTAATCTGACAAATGGGTTTCATCGAGTGCATATTCTAATTTATTGATTATGGCATATCTTTAAATTATTTTCCATTTAAAAAGTCTTACGTAGAGTAAAATTTACATCTTGCACAGAGTTATTTACTAAACACAAAAAGCCTGATAGATCTTTAAGTATGTATGTTTACAGCCTTTACCTGTCTGTCTTCTTTGGTTGTTGAGTGGGACTTTGTTGTCCCACCCAAAAATAAAAAATAAAAATAGCAAATTGCACATTAATTTCTCCTCTGTCTGGTTTCTCACAGCCCTTTGGGAAAGGAGCCATGAGGGAGTGTTTCAGAGCGTAAGTTAAAACACTCCTCCACATTCTGTTTCCTTTTCCTCCTGTAGGGACGTCGAGTCAATATAAACACAACAGAGATGGATCGCAGACCCATATTCGTAGTCCCCACGAGTTGAATCACTTCCTGCTCCAACTTGTGGGGACTACTGTTGACGGCGTCATATTTTTAGACTACAACTCTAAAGATAGGACTTGGAGTTTAGTTCTGGCTGTAATCCCATGAAATTGATTCCCCAAATGTTTATTGTTTGAGTACACTAAAAGCCCTGCCATATTTATTTACTGAGTAAAGATATTAAAATAGAGGTGCAAGAAGTTATGAAAGGCCTCCTTAGCAAGTCTGGAAAACTACTCCTGACTATTAGCTTCTTGCTTTTAGTGCCCCTGATTTTCATAAATGTCCTTTAATTTACCTCCAAAATAATCATATACAATTTAAAACTGGCCTGGCTCTCCATGGGAGGACATTGGTTATAGTTTATCATGACTGAAAAGGCAGAATTGACCCATAGTTTTAGGAATTAGCAAAAAAAAAATAAGAAAATGTTTCCATGTTTATTAGGATTAATATACAATAACATATTTAATCAAAATCACAGCTTCATTTGATATTTAACAGTTGCCGCAGACATAGTGTGTTATTTAATTTAACTAGTCCAACTTAATCCTTGCTTAAAATATTGTAATGTTTTGGCATTACAATGATGAGATTTTATTTTAAAGTTATGCATATATCCAAATAAAACAGAATAACTGGGTGTGGTCAAGTGGGCGTGGTTTATCTTATCTTAATAAGAATAATTGAAGGATTCTATACCTAGAAGCTTTTTAATAGTATGGTTTACCGTTTCCTTTCTTGGACCCCTAATTCATAAAAAAAAAAAAACTGTCTTTTTTCAAAACCAGTCAATCTTAGGCTCACATGAAATATCTGAAATCTTAAATCCTCTTCAAAAAATTGTTTAAGATAAACTCCCTGCGCTGCCATATGTTGCGTGTTTTTCTTGTGGCAAACTGTACACGTATGGGTGAACTGATCACATCTGTGATCACTTTCAGCTAATTTTGTGATTAAAAAGCTGGATTCTTTTCTTGAAAAAAACTAAAATCTTCAGAGAAGTCTCTTTATTTTCATGGGAATTAATTAACATTTTTATACTCAAGACAAATATGCATTTCTGTTTTGCTTCCCCTCCAGCAAGAAGTTGTCCAACTTCTCACACAGCAGCAACTGGAAGTCGGCATCCAACTATGTTGCCAAGCGCTACATGGAGACCGTGGACAGAGAGGTTTACTTTGAGGACGTCCGGCTGCAGATGGAGGCCAAACTTTGGGGGGAGGAGTACAACCGGCACAGACCTCCCAAACAGGTAGAAGAACATTTAATGTCCACCTTTATGCAGGGAGAAGTTAACAGTCTATGCCTTGTAAATTATTTCTAGAGTATTCATGCATTCTTAAAATGTCTATTTAAAATGAAGGCCCTGAAATGTCCTAAATTCATTTTAAAAAGTAAGCTGGCCTTTAATACGTTATTCCCAGGTTTTAAATTTTGTAGTTTGACACGCAAAAGTATGAATCGCACTCAGACATCTTCATTGCATTCTGTGACTTGAGACGGTTGAGACATTTGGTCGGACTGGACTTGATTATAAACTATTTACAAGAAGTAAACATGATGTGGGAAGAAAAGTCAACTTTGTGGAGAATTGGAAAAAATTGCGTTTGTGATTTTAGTATGTTGGAAATATAAGAGGGAAAGAACCATGTTATTTTTTGTTATTAAAATTGGTTTTGGTTATTTTTTTTATTTTAGAAAAATAAAGAAACATTAAATTTTAACAAATATACTACAGGGAGATTAAGAAAGTAAAAGTATTATAAATTTATTTAGTTTTTTTAATAAAACTTAATTCCTTAAAAAAGGTTGATTTTTTTTTTTCTGAAAATTATGATGTGATTTTGTTAATCAATGCATATTTTTCGATTAACAAAATATGATCGATAATTTAAAATAAAACAGACATTTTGAGTCGCACTCTCTACCAGTAGGTGGCGGTAATCCATACCTAACGTTTCTTTACAACGCGAATAAAAATCAAGAAGAAGTAACCAGTCGGAGTTACCGCGGACTAGCGGTTAATAATATACATTTGCTAGCTAGCTACCTTTTTTTTTTGCGTCTATCATGGACAAGCACAACAATTTATCGCTAGTTAGCTGGACGAAGTTCGTACATTTCTGTGAATATATAGGTGTGAAATTCCATTCATAATGGTCTTAAAAAGTCTTACGTTTGAGTTGGCGAAACCTGCAGAAGCCCTGATTTATAATGAAATATTTCAGAAGTAAATGTATTGCAATCTTCAGGTGGACATCATGCAGATGTGTGTGGTGGAGATGACGAACAGACCGGGAAAACCGCTCTTCCACCTGGAGCATTACATCGAAGGGAAGTACATCAAGTACAACTCCAACTCGGGCTTCGTGAGGGACGACAACATCCGACTGACTCCACAGGTGAGAGATGCTGCGCCTTGCTTAGAAGACGCAACGGCCTGATAGTCAATTAAGTTTAATTTCATGGCACATTTCAGCAACACGGCATTTTAAGGTGCTTTGTATCGCGAAAGCACAAATAAAAAAAAAAACAAAAAACATCATAAACACATCATATAGTGAGCAGAAAACCCAGAGGCGGTTCTAGCAGGTTTGGCGCCCTGACCAAACAACCCTACCGGCATATTTTGGTGCTAAACCACTGGGTGATTTTTAAGCTAACAGACGTATTTTAAAGTCTATTCTCTGAAATACAGTGAGCTATAGGAAGAACTTCAAAACTGGGGTGATGTGCTCTGTTTTCCTGGTTTTAGTGAGAAGTAAATCTGGATCAGTTGTAAATGTCTTATTAATCTGTGAAGACACAATTGCAGTAATCAAGGTGACTAAATATCAAAGTATGCATGAGTTTCTCTAGATCTAGCTGAAACGTTAGTCCTTCAGTACTGAACATGTTCTTCAGGTGGTAGAAGGCTGACTTTGTAACTGTCTTTCTGTGAGTTTGAAGTCCGGTATAATCTCGCTCTTTCGTCCATCAGGCCTTCAGTCACTTCACCTTCGAGCGCTCAGGCCACCAGCTGATCGTGGTCGACATCCAGGGAGTTGGCGATCTCTACACAGACCCTCAGATCCACACAGAGAAGGGGACGGATTTCGGAGATGGAAATCTCGGTGTGTTTCTTCTCTTTTTCAGATTTAGCTAGTTCCTACTGGCAGCAGGAATTCCTCAATCTGATAACATTCCAGGTGTGCGAGGCATGGCTCTGTTCTTCCATTCCCACCTGTGCAACAAGATCTGCAAGAGCATGGGCCTGACGCCTTTCGATCTTTCTGAGCAAGAGGCGTCCCAGCTGGACTGCACCAACAAACTTCTGGTAATTTCACAATTTTTGTGCTCTCTGCTCTGAGAGCAGCAGCTGGTTAGATCAACCACAGCTTACCAAATTAATCCTACAAAAGTCTGGAAACAGAACCAGAGTACAGAAAAATTTTCAATATTTAATTAGATATATAGATTTTAACAAGTTAAAAATCTTACACAGTTAATTGGCTCTCTCTTTTTTTATATACAAAAGTCCCAAGCTGGAACCTTTGTGTTGGTGTTTCTGGTACGCCTGTAAGTCTGACGCACATCGCAAACATAGCTGTGGATGACAAAGCCACTTCTCTTTTTAACCCCCTTCAATAGCGGTTAATTTTTGCTTCACAAAACATTTAGATGGGATGCTGGAAAAGACTACTGGTGTTTATCCCTGCAGCTATTCAAGCTAAAAACAGACAGGACTTTAACTAGATTTACTGTTGCCATGTTAGGACTCCAATGCAACATTCTTCTCTCACTAATCTGAGTTCTTTTAGTTCTTTTGCCTCTAAGTTTTTTCCTTGCTTTTTCCCAGAAGTCGGCCAAGACGGTCCTGAGGGGCTGCGAGGAGGTCTGCGGCTCGCCTCGCGTCCGCACCTTTTCCGCCAGCCGGGTCCCTCCGCTGCTATCCCGTCTGTCTGAGCCCTCATCTGCGGACGAGAGCGCGAGCGACATGGACTCCGTCCCCTGCTCGCCTCTCACCCTCCCCTTCTCTCCCATAGTGGCACCTGGATCCATGGGCAAATCCTCTTCAGGTACATTCCTAAACCTTTTTTTCCCTTGGCTAAAGCATCCATCAACTGAGTGGAGTCCAGCTGTGACTGGTTTTAACTTTTTACTGCGTTTTCCAGGCTTGTCTCTTTCTGGAATGTACGAACACGACAGGCTGAACAACAACACAGCTGATCACAAGGTGAGCAACGGCTAAGTGAATTGTACTGGAAACAGAAACATGAGCTGCAAATGAACAACACAGACATTATCTCAAAAAATAGAAATTCCAAGAGACATTTTTGTACCTCAGGTTAATCAACGCAGCATTTTGCTTGAACATTCAATTTGGGACGTAACCAGAAGTATAAATAAATACCCAAATAAGGTATTTATTTGGGTAACAGTCTAGACAGAGTCTCCTTCTGTCTAGTCTCAAAGTCTAATTTTAATTCATTTGTGTCAATACAAAAACCTTAAAGATTTTGATATAAAATTAATCTGTCAACTTTAGTGGTTATTTTTAGTTTTGTTTACTTTAATTTACATTACTTTATCATAAATGATAGCTCGACAAAAACTTATAGTTTACCACATTGTACCGAGTACAAAACATAGATAACTACACAAACAGTACTTTGAATAAAATGTTAATAAATACATTAATAAACAAAACACAAAATAGTATGTATAATTATTCGAATGCTCATTTACAATTAAATATTTAAGTATCAAAATATGTTACTTTAAGGAGTCGTTGCCCTACAAAAATTAGCTCAGCATGTAATAATTATATTACATGCTTAGTTATTTAATATTTTCTTTTATTTATTTATTCATAACAAATGATGAAACTGCAGTTTCATCACTTTTTTCCGTAGCAATGTTAGCGCCACCTATTGACTCTTTTGCGTAAGGCTGGCAGATAAAATAAACTATAAATAAATATTTAATTTTTGCATTTAGCAATTTAGTTTTGCGTGCAACACATTATTTAAGCATTATTGAAACATTTAAAACTTATTTTATTTATTAAATGTATGGATTTATAGTTTTATTTAACTGTCCTATTATATTGCGTCTCTATGTTCTCGTGGCTCTTGAGGCTAAACTGATTGGAACCCGCCTGCTGAGGGTGCTCAATGTTCCCAGTTTGTCTCCGCTTGAATCCCTTCTCCCACACACAGAGGATTATGGGTATTCAGCTCTCTTAGCAACACTGCAGACATTTGCATGTGTGCAGGCCAGCAAACAAACAGCAGTTAGACCTCCTGGATGAGGAGACTTTGCGTGGGTCCAAAGCTGATTTGTGGAAAAGCTCATTACGCCGTCGGCAGCTGAGGTCGGTGTTGAGAAGCACAGCTTGTGACGCTGCTGCTTGTGAAAACATTGTCCTGAAACAGCACTCCATTATGTGTACCAGCTGCTCTGTTTACAATTCTGAAAACATGTTGTTTATTTTTTGTTTTTTAAGTTTCTGAGTTTTAAGTTTTATCAAAGATTGAAGATAAAATGGAAAATTCCAAGTCTCCTTTTGGTTCCTGATTTATCACTTTTCTTGCTTTTTTTTTTTGTTGTTTTTGTATTTTTCACACAAGTCAACGTTTTGTTTCCTGTCTGCAGGACTCGGAGAGCGGCGGCGACAGCGGCTACCCGAGCGAGAGGAGGAGTGAAGGGGATCCTAATGATCATGTAGACGGGGTAAAGACGTTAACTTAACCTTTCTTTGATTTAACATCAATAAATTAGATTTTTAAGTCCAAATGAAACTGACAGGGGAGAGACCTTAGAGTTTTCTAATAACCTGTCATGAAGACATTTAACTTCATGACAGGTAGTTGACACTTAAAATTGTAAAGTTTCTTTCTCTTCTCAGCTCCACCAGATTACTAGTAACTTTAGGACTGTCTGCAACTAATCATTATTCTAGATAATCTGTCCCTTATCCTGATAATCTATTAATTGGATAAAAAATTTGGCTCATTCTGCAGATTTTTCATTTTTATACAATATTAGAAATGGTTTAAAATATGCAAACAGACAAATAATTCAGTTACTTTTAAGAAAAGAAAATAATTTGTTTGTTGCCTAAAGTGAAACAACAGGATTCCTTTTGTAAACACTTGAGTATTTGTAGCAAAAGATGCATTTGCAGCTAAAAAAAGTGCTTCTTACGTCAGAATGTGAAAAGCTTGTTTCTACTTGACTTAATATCAAGTTTAAATCTGTTGTTTAATTTTTGGTTTAACTGATTAATAGATTAATAGCAGAAGGTGCTCAATTAGTTTTTTTTGTTGTTATTTTACTAAATTTGAACCAGGTGAAACTTAATTATGCCACTTGAGGTTTTCTTAAATGTAAAATGTTTATTTTTGTACAGTTTTGGCTTATTTACTGTGTTTTATTTCTTCAGTAATTGGCGTTTTTGAGTCTTTATACTCCAGTCAATGGTTAATCAATTACTAAAGTAGTTGATGATAATTTCCGCTCTACTTAAGTTAGTTTTCTCTGGCAGCAGGTTTTATAGTTCATGTTGTGTATCATCATTCAGGTCCATCACCGCTGCAGGCTTGTTTCTGAGTCGGATGACGACAGCGTCAGACGGGTAAACGAACCAAGTTAAACGCATGTGAATGCTTTCCTCCCCTGCATCATGTTCATTCTCGTTATCCACTCCTAACTTCTTCACTCACCATCATGTTTTCACATTTTCCTCCCCTCCACTGTCCCGTAACATGGCTCCTACTCCTCTCCGTTGCTTCTCTCCCGTGACTAGAGGAAGATGGTAGCTCCTCCGAGAGTCTCAGCGAATTTATACTCTCAAAGTCCCAGCAACGAAGGGGTGATTATCTGCACGTAGGCTTTGTAAGGCAGCTGTTTCCTCTGAAGCGCTTTTTCTGTTCCCAGAAGCTTTACATTTGCATATTTTTTGTCGAGCAGAAAGATGTGTGCAGCTGTTTCAATGTGCACAAATATTTGGAATCGCAATAAAATGATTTGTGGAAACGAAACACCATCTACCTCCAGTTGACGCACGCCGACACTTCTCATGATAATCGCTTTCTGTGTGCTTCCTGTTTGTTCTGCAGCTCTCAGCTCAAAGCCTGCTGCTTGTCATTTCCTGAACTCCATCAGAATTGGTCATAATTAGGTTTCTGCTTGTTTTGTTTTTTTTATTTTCTTCTTCTTCTTCTTCTTATCTTGGTTGGACGTTTCTCCTCAGCTGACGGATGAGAAGTGGAGCTTCTTCCACTCGTCTCGGGCCCACGTCCACCGACCTTCCTGCGTGGCCACTGAGGTGGAGCGTCTGAACGCTCTGCTGCAGAAGAAGATCGGGCAGTCGATCCTGGGAAAGGTAAATCCAAGAACATCACATTTATTCAGATTCATATTAGCTGCGTTTTGGTAAGTTTACAACATTGCTAAGCACGCCACAGCAATCAATAAATTAACTCATTAATTAATTTATTTATTTTTTATCAATTTTAAAATATCTTCCAGTTCCAGTGTCAACATGTTCATCAAATATAAAGTTTATTGATCTTTGAGAATGTGTTCTTGCATCATTACTACCTAAAAAATGTTCTTAAAACAACAATGTTATCATTTATTGCAATAACTTCTGGGAAAATCTATCATCCAGAAAAATTTGTTATTGTGACAGGCAACAAAAAAATAAAGGAAACAAAATACGTCATAAGATACGTCGTGTTCCATCCAACACATTCTGTGATATGAATCGTTTTGGCACAACTGACAGAATGCATTTAACCGTTTTTATTTTTATTTTGACATCTTCACAGATTTCCAAACCTGTGCTTTCTGTCATTGTTTGGTTCTGCTGCCCAGGTCCACCTGGCCATGGTGCGGTACCACGAAGCGGGCCGGTTCTGTGAGAAGGACGAGCAGTGGGATCAGGACTCGGCCATGTTCCACCTGGAGAGAGCCGCCCTGTGCGGGGAGCTGGAGGCCATCGTAGCCTTAGGAAAATGTTACCTGCAGCTGCCTCATCACATTCTCCCAGACATGGAGGTGGAGGTAAAAACACACACAGCTTCATTTCACTAGGAAGCTGACTGGAGTTGGTTTAGGTCTGTTCCCACTTTGACTGGCGTGTGTTGTTGACAGGATAACGCAGGAAGCAGGATGAAGGGGTTTAAGTATCTGCTCCAGGCTGCTGAGGCGGGAGACAGATCTTCTATGATCATAGTGGCCCGAGCCTTCGATGCGGGAGCCGGTCTGTCTGCTGACAGGTCAGTGAAGGGTCACTTACACAGGACTCATCTTCAGATCCTAAAAAATGCTTGAATTTCCTTTAGTTGTGTAAGGTTTGAAAAGTTCTTTACTTCTGTGTAAAGTCATTGAAAATGCTTCATACTCAAACTGCACTGCTGTGGGATTATTTTACATGTGATTAAAAGCCTAATAAAAAGACAAAGACACTTTTTTTGCTGTTAGTAGTTAAATCTTTCTTGTTTTTAGATTAATTATAATTACCCAAATTATTTCTGTTTGGTAAATACCAGAAAACTTGGTGTGGATATTTTTTTTAGAGATTTTATTTGTAACTTTCTTGTATATTGGGTTTAAACATTTAATTGATGCAGGAACGTCATTTACCTGAACACAGTTTGATTGTTTCAGTTTAGTGAATATTTACTATTCCTAATGGCTCAATAACTTATTGATCGTCTTATATTTTGTATGTTAACGTTTTTTGTTAAATTATTGTGTGTAGGGTATGTGAGAGAAACATTTCAAAACATAAAATTTTGTTTTATTTTAGCCTATCTTGTCTCTGCTGTACCAAAAGATGTTATTAATAACCGTAATAAATATCATAATAGTAAATTAAAACAGTTTCTTTTTAATTAATTTGTATTGTTTTAGTAAACTTTGCTGGAAAAGTTTGAAAACTTAAAAATTCTTGAATTTTACTGAAGGAAATGTTCCAATAATGGTGTATTCCTCCCCCTAGTGGAATTACATTATTTCTATCAGGCTTTCTCTCATTGGCTCCTCTGTTTCTGTGCTTTACGTCCACAGAAAGCGGGACTGGGCTGAAGCGATCCACTGGTACGACAGCGCTCTGAACATGATGGACTACGATGAGGGCGGGGAGTTCGACGGCACGCAGGACGAGCCGAGATACTTGCTTCTGGCCAGAGAGGCGGAGATGTTCCAAGAGGGCGGCTTCAACCTTACTGCAGATCCACAGAAAGCAGGTTCGGTTCTGTCTCTGCCTTTTACTGTTCAATAAAACTGTCATGAAATGTCTGACCCCTTTCAGATTTCTTGATTTTATCATTTATTTATTTTTTTTGCACTTGAATTCATTAAACTAATGTTTGCGTCAGGCAAAGAGAATATGAGAAAAGCCTTTCCAAACTAACCAGTCCATAAGTATACATGCAGTTGAACACAGTTTTTGGTATAATTTCACCAGTGAAGTAGGCTAAAATATCTTACAAAGTAACACTTAATGGCCAATGTCAAAAAAATATATAAATCCCAGACCTGTTATTACCATCTAATTGTTTAGAAAACATTCGAAGTGTTCTGAGGTTTTGGTTCACCACAGTAAGAGCCATTAACCACAAATGGAAGAAAATCTGTAATAGTTTTTTTATTGCATTTTCTCAATAGTCTTTGAAAATCTTCATCAAGTCAAACCAGTTATTTATGATTTAAATGAAAAATGTAGAAAGCATATTTGGGTAGTATTTTTACTGTGCTGTACTTTTTATTAGGACGTGTTGCTACTCTTACTTCAGAGAGATTTCTGGATTCTCTACCCGCCGTGTAGAGATGCAGAACAAACTTGTTTTAACCAAAAATTCACCAGACATCTGCAGTTTTTGTTAAAGCTTCAGACGTTTGTTTTTTTTGTTTTGTTTTTTTTTTTACTGAAAGAATTTGGTTTGAATTTTTTTTTTCTTTTTCCTGATTGCATTATTTATATGACTTATTTTCATTTTGGTCTTTAAAATGCCAAAATTTCCACATAACTCAAAATTTTTGTCCGTCTGATTATGTATTTTTTTAAATATTAAATGATTGTTTTGATAACTAGTGAGTACATGAGTAAACTTTTTAAATTTTATTTATTTTTTTACTCTCGAGTAATTAAATTTTATGACAACGTTTTACTTTTATAATAGTATTTTTGACATTTTGCCGACGTTTTGTTTCCTAATTAAACAGATTCAACAGCCATCATTAATCATACGTTTTGACCAGATTTTCACAAACTATAAGCTCTGTAGCTCACAGAAAACACACTTCAGAAGAATAATGTGTGCCTGTTATTTTATGATAGACTAATATTTGCTCTCTCGTTTCAGGGGATTTGTTTACGGAAGCCGCGGAGGCTGCGATGGCGGCCATGAAAGGTCGCCTGGCCAACCAGTATTACATGAAAGCTGAAGAGGCCTGGGCGCTGGTGGAGGAGTAATCATGGAGACGTTATTGATCCCCTTCAAGCCTGTGGGAGTGAACTTTGACACATTCAGCATTTTACCCTGAATGATTATCGTTTACATATTTTTATGACACAATTTTTGCTGTTTGCGGTTTGCCTTTGAGTGTGCTGAGCCACTGACGATCAGATCTCCCTGTTTCTTTCTTTCTTTTCCTGAGGTTAATCATCCTGCCTTCCTTCTCCCTTTAATTTACTGCCCCTCATTACATTTTATTTGAGTGTAAATAAGAAAAAGGTGGTATGATAAATTAGAACAAAGAAAAATGTTTACTTATTTTCCCCTTTAGAAAGAATTTATAAAGAAATGGAGTCTGAAAGTATAAAATAAAGTTTGCCTTGCTTTTTATTCATCTTTGATTGTTTTTTTGTCTTTGTCTTAACCCTTTCATGCGTAGTGGTCAGCTATCTAAAAGCCATTTTCTTGTGCTTCTTGTGGATTTTTATGTTATAAATGCACACAGTCCACTGAAGTGGACACCAATGCATCATAAAACACACTATCAGCTACTGGCCATCAGCTGCAAATGCAAGAAATTATTTTTGTTAAATCCAATATGGCCGACAGACAAAAAAGCACGCTACATGTAGAGATAAGAATCTAAAAATCTGCAACTGATTTAGATAATTTTTAAACATGCACAATGTTTCAAATGTTCACTGAATATTTGAGCAAAAGTAACAAATTATTTACAACAATATAGGAAACTGCAAAAAATACCAGGACTGTAATGATCAAATTGAGTTTGTTAGGAGCAGTGATGCTTAAACTCTTATGTATGGAGCAGAAATTAACTCCTACAGTTTCATTCATGAGGCGTGACAGAAGCAGATGCAGGAAATTTGCTGTGTTGTTTAGTGATACTAAGATTTTGCTCTTTGTTGCCGTTCTCTTATCAGCGAGTTATGAAGATTTTGCTCCCTTTCACCTGCTCATTCTCTCACCACAGTCTTTGTTGTCCACAAACATTATAACCTGACCTTGCACGTGAACTTGCCCATTTAAACTCACTGCAAACAAGAAGGGCTGATCCTAAACACTCCCTTCTTTCTGTTGTGAAAGTCCTGCCTCACCTTCACTAGTTCTTTGCCACACCTTACTCTTCTGCAGGGTTGGACTGAATTTGTGGCAGTGGCAGTAAGTATTGCTAACATTTTGTGGAGGGTTTCAAAAGGTGCTAGCCACATCAGTTTGTTACAGCAGCTTAGGACACAATTAATATGTCTTGTCACACAATTAGCCTGTTTAGCTTAGAGTGGCTTAACTGTATACAAGACAACTGTTTAATTACCCCCTTTTCTTCTTTATGAAGAATTTATTGGTATGATTCTGCTGTTTCCTCTTTTTATTAAACATTCTATGCATCAACTTACCAAGGTCAAGTCTAGTCACGTGTCTTTAGATTCACATATTTTCACACAATAGGCCTTCTTCTTTGTAACAGACACAGAAACTGAACAATCTTCTCACTCCCAAATGCAAGGAGGCAGAACTTAGGTGACGCAAAACATCGTATGACCACAGGGATAAAAAAGCAACAAATTTTTCCGTTTTGCTGAGAGGCTGTATAGATCCGGTTAGATTCACTTCTTGTCTGTGATGGTAAGCGTCTCCCTTTTTTTAGCGCTAAAACAGAATTAAAAAAGTAAAGTCTGATTTCTTCTTGTTGGCTGATTTTTCTGCTCCGTGTGTCAGCACATTTTCGGTTCATATTTCCTAGTCTTAACAGATGGAAATTAGACACTTGTCTATGAGCTCATGTACATGTATTTGCATATAAATGCAAATATAAATGCAAATGCGTGCAAATACTTTTTTTAAACGTAAATTTGAAACAATCATCAACAGAAATATTAATGGCGGTTGTAAAACAACTAAAGAAGCATTTCTGTCATCTACTGAGATGAAGTGTGGATATAACGCTAATCTACAGTATGTAGGGTATGACATGAACTAACTGATTGACAGCTCTGATGGGGGCGGTGACCAGATAGGATGGCCAATCAGATTTCAATAACGCCCCTGGTTGTTATTGGTTATTATTTAATAAGCAGTGTTATACCTGTAAAATAAGGTGGCTGCATCTACTTGAGATGAAAACTACACATACATATATGTATGAATAGCATTACTATTTATACCGCTATGCGAAACGTATAGGCACGAGGTAGCGTGGCCGAGCGGTCTAAGGCGCTGGATTAAGGCTCCAGTCTCTTCGGGGGCGTGGGTTCGAATCCCACCGCTGCCATCATCCTTTTGTACCAAATTTCTTCAATTGTTTTATTAATTGACTGTGAGCAAAACAGGGGAGAGTTACCTAATCAATTCAAGCATCAGCTGTAGTTAGTATCGCATAAACGACTGGTTGTGTAGTTTTGATCGTACTGAAATTAGTCCCCCACCCTCCCCACGTGTTTTCTGCGCTGACTCAACATGGTACCTTCAGTCCAACAGTTAACTTCAGCTGCCTGAGTTGTGTTCCTCTGCGAGTTCCGCACATTTTTTCTTACAGATGTGACGGGCTAAACTGGACTGCGAGGTGTGCAGGCGAGTGTTATTCATGTCCTGGTATGCTTGCTATTTCCGTAAAGATAACTGTTATTTTTTCAGCATGTGTCTTTAAGCACGCCAGGCTGTGCTACTGTATGCTAGGCTAGCTAGCTGCTACCCGGCTAACAATCGTATCTTATACGTATACAGGAAATCGTCATGTTAAACTTGTAGCACTTTGTCCGACTTTTTCTTTTTACTTGCACATTTTTGAGTATTGAAGTTTTTAGCTATTTTGAGGCCCGGTTGCCAGTTCATGAGGGGTTTGTGCTAGCTTGCTAATGAAGCTAACGCATCTAAACATTGACTTTTAAATGACTTGCTATCTGCAGTGGGTGTTTGAACGGTATGGATTCACTGTTTTATGGGTTTGTTAGACAAAGTTTTGATTACTAGATGTTTACATAGAAGCAACTCATGTTACTGGATTGGATTGCTTAGTGTTTCATCATGTGGCAGTGTCAGTGAATGCATCACCTGCTACTTTAATAACTATCTTTATAGATGCTAGCTTATAATCTTGTTGTTCATTCAACCTGACAAGGCTGAAGATAATGTTGATTTAACCCTAAGAGTGTATCATTTCAGGCTTTTCTTAATTTCTTATCTGTTGTTTGTTTCAACTGTCTTTGCGTAGCATGACTTTCAGCCATTGTATCTCGATTTATGTTTGTTTTTCCAGGTTGGCTCTCTCTGTATCATCTGCCAGTCCTTTCTGGTGACCTCTTTCAGCCCCCTGCTCACATCAATATGGCCAGTGGTGATGAGGATGATCCCATTATAGAGGAGGTGTATATTTTGTCATAAATCAACATAATTATGTAAATATAAAGTGGAAGGAAAGTTATAGACGATATTCAAAGTTTTTTTTACTAAAGAAATCCATCTTTTAGGATATGTTTCTTTCAGCTTTGCAAGTCTAGACTGACATTTTGCATGTGTTTCCTTGCGGTGTAGTTCAAGCTCAGTCACATAATATGTGGAGGATGTAAGAATATCAATTTTGTCTGAAATTCTCAATTGAGAATAGTTTCTGTCCCTTCTGACAATCATAAAGAGGCTCTAATTATCCTGATGGCTCTGAAGATGATCTTAGGAGATATTGCTGTTGTGCATGGAGGCAAATCTTCTTTTGATTTTTTTTCTTTGTTGAAAACAGCCCACATACTATCTCCCTCACTTCTTTCTTGTCAGCCATATTTGTTTATTCTGAACTCGCATTTGCACTTTAGCGGGTCATTCAATCTGACTGTTTGTGAGATGGCTGTACTCCACACACTGTGGGAATTGTTTTTTTTTTTTTTGTATCATTGTGTGGGATTTCAGGTTATGAAAATGGGCTACCAATTTTTAAATCTTGTGTATATATTTAGCGTGCTTATGTATCTGTAGTCTGCTAACCTGCAGCCATTCTGAATGAAGACTCATGCTCTAACCTTTTTAGCAGTTCTATGTCAGTACTTAAGGTGAAATAGATGTTGTTTTAGGGTAAATATTTTGTCAAAGTTGTCCTTCTCAATTTGACCTTAGCTTTTTTTGCAGACTGTAGTATTTGCTTCCAGAATCAGAAAGTATTATATTATATATTTTGTTAGTTTGGTCACAATAGAATAATAATGAACAACAGATAAATGAGACGGTTCTGTTCTGCTAGCTCGTATGTTCTGTTTAGATTCCTACCTATAATGGAAGGTTTTTAATTGTCTGGAATTGGATTTATATATTTCAGGAAGTTGTGGAAAAAGGAAAACGGTGGTCTGAGAAAAACTTGCACTGATGTTAATTTGCAAACAACTTTTCTGTTTCCTGTAGATTGATGTATATCTTTCCAAAAGCCTCGCAGATAAACTGTATCTTCTCCAGGTGAGCGTTTTTTTTTGCATTCCTCTGAACTGTCTTTGATGTGTTTGATTGTTAAACATTTAAAATATCTGGGGTCCCTCGCTTCTCTTTATTTGTCTCAGTACCCGGTGCGGCCGGGCACCATGACCTACGATAACGTCAGCCATCTGTCCGCTAAGATCAAACCCAAACAACAGAGGGTAAATGGGCCTTTTTGTGATATCCACTGTTTAGTTTCTGTCTTTTTAAGTCTCTGTTTGTGTTTTTACTCCTTTCCTGGATTAGGGCCGTTGTAGAAAAAAAAAGAGGAGTAAATTTCCACCAAAAAAGTCAGAAACTTTTAGGTTAATCTCAGTAAAATCTCAGTTCTAGGAAAAAAAATGGAAGTCAAAAATTCCTAGATAACCCCCCCAGAAATTTTTAGGGTAATCACAGAAACTTCCATGTCTTTTTCTTGAAAATGTACAAGTTTCAGAAGTTGAAAAATTTTGACGTTTTTTCTAGAAAAGTTCTGACTTTATCAAATTTTTGACTTTTCAAACTTCTAGAATTTTTCTGAATCTAATCTCAAAATTAGATTTTTTTTCTAGCAAATTTGTAACTTTTTAAGCACAGTAATTTTCTTTTTTTTTTTTTTCTAGAAAATTTTAGAGATTTTTTTTCCCCTTATCTGTAAGCCTCTATAAGTCTTTAAATTACAATTTTTCTCCGTCATCAGAACAGAAACCTTGATCTTTATTTTATAATTTCACTTATTGGTTGGTTGGAGTTGCTTTTGAGTTTGTATCTTTCCAAAAGCCTTGCAGATAAACTGTATCTTCTACGGGTGAGCTTTTATGTCATCGTTTTTTTGCATAAGTGCTCCACCTTTGCACTTATTTGTCAAAAACATTAAATAAGATTTTTTTAAAAAGTGATCCGAACATTTAATCTTTTTCTCATACTTCTCAAATTTAACGTCTCTGGATATTTGCGCTTCTTTGTGCTGCTTGTCAATCAGCTGGAGCTGGAAATGGCCATCAACACAATGAGTCCCAATTACTGTCGCAGTAAAGGAGAGCAGATAGCGCTGAATGTGGACGGGACGTCCTACGATGAAACCAACACCTACAGGGCGTACGTCAGCGGTTAAACCATCAGATTTATATTTGGAAACAAAATAAACTGGTTGGTTTGTTTACTGGTCTGATTGTCCTGCTTGTTTTCTCCTCCATAGAAAAATGATGGACAAACAGACGTTCTCCTCCATGCAGGCCACCACCAACACGTCCAGATATGCGGCTGCTGTGTTTCGCAAAGGTCTGACCTGATTAGCTGGATAAGCAGCTGCTGGAGTGTCCTATAAAATTATTAATACATCCTGTGCTTTTGCAAGTTTAATCATGTGACTGCCACAAACCGTAATGTGTTTCACTGCGATTTTATGTGACGGACAACCAGAGTGACACATTATTGTGAAGTGGAAGAAAAATGAAGCGTGGTTTTCTTAAAGAGGTGTGCGATAATGCATATTTTGGAATCAATGTGATACCAAGTAAATTCAGCACCAGTATCGATGATTCTGGCACTTTTTACTCTCGTTTCACATTTAATCAAACTTCTAACCTTTCAGTGTTTTTCTAGTTTTGCCTTTAACTTTTTTTTTGCTAAACATAGGACAGGATGTGGAAAAAGAAGCAGGAGAAAAGCTCAACATACTTGTGTGCATCTTTTAATGTGAGCAGGCGAGCTGCACATCACGCCTCTGGCGGGAATCCTGCAGATGAGACCAAGCTTCTCCTACCTGGACAAAGCGGACAGCAAAACCAGAGAGCGTGAGGCGGCTAACGAAGGTGTCTGTTCAACACATTCATTTTTAAAAATTGCTGCACTTTTTTACTACTAGTAAAGATGGAAAATCATATCAAAAATGTATTTCTTCTGTGATTAAAAATTGCTGAAATATCTCCACACTTTGTCTCTCAGCTATCAGAATATTTCTGTCATAAAAACTGAAACTAAGTTGTGTTCAGAAGTCAACATTTAACTAATTCCTCCCCTCATTTAATTGATAAAATTAGAATGTACTGATTCTAGTAGGTTTTGATTTTTCTGCACACATGTGACCAGAGTTTTGTCCCTGCAGGAGGAGATTCCTCTCAGGATGAAGCGGAGGAGGAAGCCAAAGCAATTACTGTGAGTATTTAGATTCAAAACCAAATTAGAGGAGTCCTAATTATTTTTAGTTCCCATGCAGAAGAAAAGAGAAGTTTCAGAATTTATTCTGGGCGTGTTCATTTTCAGGTGAGGTTTGCCCGACCTGAGTCCGAGCAGGCCCGGCAAAGGAGGATCCAGTCCTACGAGTTCCTGCAGAAGAAGCAAGCCGAGGAGCCGTGGATCCACCTGCAGTACCACAGTTCCAAGGTAGAGGGAGCTCTCTCCTTTTATTACAGAAAGTTTTTATTTATGCTTTGGTGACTTTATGCGATCCTTTGCAAATTTTCTTTACATTTCTCGTTATTTGAATCAGGACAGCCGATCGGATCATGAGAAGCAGTACCTGTACTGTCAGTCGGTGGACGCCTCGCAAAACTCTGAGCTGGTCAAAACTCCAAAGTGAGTGTAACCAAAACACATCATGACATTTAAGTCATCATAATATGGAGAATGAATACTTTTTATGTAGTATTGTGTTGTTTTGTTGATAGTGGTAATGTTGTTGATAATGATATTCCTATCATTGTGTGAATCTACGTGCTTTGAATGGCTCTCACTTTGCTGCTGCTGCACAGAAATTTCCTCATTGGGGGATAATAAAGGACATTTCTGTTTCTATTTTCCCGAAATGAAACATGCGATAGTGGCCAAAGAAAACAAACAATGTAGTTTGCAACTTAATGTTGCATTAAGTAAGCTTATGTAAAAATGAATGTTGACAGACGGTCGATCCTTAATCTTTCCATCGAGTCCAAGGATGTTTCCAAATCTTAATTTGGACAAAATTATAAGAGATTATAAAAAGTTTAAAAATACTTTTAGAAACTAGTGTTTTTGCATTTTCTTTAATTTTATCCCAAATCCGATTACATTTATTCTGTGACTTTTGCTGTAATTCATCCAAATCTGCATTAGTTAATTTATTTAGCTTGATCGAATACAGCAGGTGTTTAAATCTGTTTCTTGTGCTGAGAATAGAATCAATTTTTGTATTTTTTATTTTCAAATTAGTTCCAAAGAATGTGCAAACTGAATGCCTTTCTTTGAATGAGGCAAACATGCAAAACTCCGAAACTGTTTGTTTAGCAATAACGCTATTAGCTGATTATAACAGAGGAATAAAATGTAAAGAAAATATGCGAGTAAATTAAGCTAAATTCTGGTTTTATCTCCTGTTCTGTTCCCGTCTTTCTCTGCTCTTCTCAGGGAGTATTTGGCGATGCTGATGCCTCCGCTGGCTGAGGAGAAAATGTAAGCGTTACTTGATTTTATTTATTTTCTTGTTGGTGTAAAGCGGCTGCAGAGGCGCATCGTTAACGTGACCGTCTCTCTCTGTGTGTTAGCGCCAAGCCTGTTGGTCCCAGTAACGTTCTGTCCATGGCTCAGCTCCGCACGCTGCCGCTGGGGGAACAGGTCAAGACCCTGATGAAGAACGGTAACGGCAGAAGAAACAGAAATCTATTAAAAACACATAAAACCTTCAGATTTTAGTCATTGTTTATGTTTTAGTTGGTTTGTTTTACTTGTTTTCTGCAGATATCTGCTTTATTTATTAGAGTATGTAACTTTTCCTTGCAGTTAAAGTGATGCCTTTTGCCAACCTGATGGGCCTTCTTGCTTCTGGTACTGACCAGACGTCAGTGCTGCGCTGCATCCAGCAGGTGGCGCTGCTAGTGCAGGGCAACTGGGTTGTAAAGAGGTCAGATTTTTGTTTTCCCTATTTGTTTAAAGAAAAATGTTCACATAATAGAAGAAAAAAAAGTATATTTAAAGTTTCATTTTTGCCCACAGTGATGTTCTGTATCCTAAAAACACCTGCAGCGCTCATAGCGGCGTTCCTGCCGAAGTTCTCTGTCGCGGCAGAGACTTTGTGGTGAGATGCTGCACCAGTTTTTCATTAAATTACCTGAGTCTAAGTCAGTTTGTAGATTATGCAGCCGTAAATCAGTGGGTTCTTATTTTTAGATGTGGAGGTTCACACAGGAGCGCTCAGTGATGAGGAAGGAGATCGCATCCATCATCAAGGTAAGAAGCACTTTGATGCCTGCACTGGATGATATTAATTAGTAGTTCACTTTTAGTATTTGTTTATTTCTAGAACTAGACTTGTACAATTTTACATTTCAAACCTCACACATATACAGTATTTTCCAGACTAAAGTTGCTCCAAATACAAACAGAACCAATTGGTAACAGACGAACTATGTTCTCCTTCCCTCCGCCTCCATTAGCTTCCCCCGGAGGACGTGAAGGAGTTCCTGGAGCACGTGGCATCTCCTCGGGTCAACCGGGGCTGGGAGTTCCTGCTGCCCACTGATGCAGATTTCGTCAAGAAGCACCCAGACGTTGCTCACAGGCAGAACATGCTGTGGCTCGGTATCCAGAGCAAGTAGGTTGTATTTGTAGAACATATTAATATGCATTAAAGTAATAGGGATGCAAACAATTAATCCATTTATGATTAATTGTCGATTAGTGGTTTATTAGTGAAAAATTAGTTCCAGTCGATTTACTATTAGCATCCACTCAGACCTTCTTTTAGTGGTGTAGTTTGGCCGCCATCCAGCAGAGGGCGCTCCTGGCCATCCTTTAGCGGATTGACGAAGAAGCAAAGATGGCGGCGGAGCTATACCGAGACGGGAAACGGAAACGGTCCAAACGGAGTCCGGTGTGGGATGAAAAATGCACATTATGTGTTGAAATATAAACACTCGAGAAGTTCCTTAAGTTTCAGATTAACAGCGCTCATTTAGCCGAGCTGAATGACGGAGCCAAGTGCTCAATACTGATGTGCTACGAAGGTGAGGATAATATGACAGAAAGCCGGATGAGATAACGGAGAAAATTGTAGCATGATGTTAAAAGACATGGCGCCGATAAACGCGGTTGATTTTGAGCGCTGTGGTGAGTTGATGCATTTAATGGAGCGAAGTTTTAATATTCCCTTTAGAGAGGTAGTTCTGTGTGAATTAAGTGTTTAACTTATTCTATTCTTTACGTCTTTTATTTTGCTATTCAGCAACCTAAGACATTAATGTTTAATGTAAGAAAACTAAAATTTTCTGTTTATTCGGTCAGTATTTAATACAGCTGGCACATTGTAATATTAAAACTTAGAGGGTTTTTTTTCTTTTCTAATATGAAAAAATTTGACTTTTTGTAATGGAAAGTCGGTCGGGCCTCTTGTTTAAAAAAACGGGACACTTATTAATTAATCATTAGTTAATCAGTAAGATCAATTAGCTTTAGATTAACTCATTAATCAATAACTTGCATCCCTGTGATGTACACGTTTTTCTTTAGGTACTTCTTCTCTATTGAAAAACATTCAGGCCTGTTTTCTCTTTAAAGGTTGGAAAAAGTTTTCAGCTTCTCTAAAGAAGACTTCATGCCAAAGAATCCCCCTCAACCTGGTGAGTAGTATCTCAGTCTGAGCCTGGTTTTGTGTTTTCTTCTTGACATAAATCTCACATTGTGTGTTTTGTAGAGCCCGTTCATGTCAGCGGTGTGCAGCGCCTGAAGTTTGCTCAGGAGCGAGCTCAAGAGAACCAGGCGTCGCTGCAGAGGGACCTGGACGGCAGACGTGCAGGAAGCAGCGTCCAGATCAAACAGGAACCCGACGGCGCAGAGGAACTGATGGACACTTCTTCCTCCATCCACAACGGTTCTGTTAATGGTTACCCAAGCGCCACCTCCCCCTGCTTGGATCACACTAACGGAGGGAGCCCCTCCAACAGCTTGACCCCAGAGCTGCAGGACTTTGTGACAAAGACTTTCCAGAAACACGTTGTGCTGACGCTGAACGAGCTGAAGAGACTCTTTAACCTCTACCTGGCTTCCATACCGGCGGGGCAAAACGTCTTCAGCTCCATCTCCGACCACATGCTGCAGGACGCTGTGCTGCTCTGCCAGTGCAAACAGATAATGGTGCCTGTAAGTATTCACAAAAATGAGTGCTCTTCTGTTGCCTCGGTGTTTCAGAGGCTGTGTGTTTTCAACTTATTAAAGAGGACATGTTATGCAAAAATCACATTTTGTGCGTTTTTATACTTCCATTTGAGTCTCTACTGCTTCTAAAAACAGCCCAAGCAATTAAAAAAAAGGAAAACCCAAACGCTTTTTGGCAATCAGAGAATGTTTTATGGTGATTCCTTGTTTTTCTTCCACTTTAGTTTCCTGCTCAGAGTAAATTAGCTCTTGACGAAAGGAAGGTGTTCGGTCTTTGGGAGACGGGAGACAGCTTCGACAAGGTGAACTTTAGTTCCCTCACAGCATTGATCCACACATCTCAACATTTTCTTATGAAGTTGTTTATCTTTTCTGCCGCAGCACCGTCGCCTGCTCTACGACGTTTTCACAAAGAACCACCGGGTCAGAAGGAACATGATCCAAGCCAGACTTGCTCAAGATTTGGGCGACGTGTCTAAAGCCGAAGTCGATCGATTGCTTCACGTAAGACCAACACTGACGTTTGAGATCTATAGTGGACTGCTGAAGTATTCCAATGCAAATCCAAGAAGTGCAAATTCTTATTCAGCTACTTTACTCTGATACCCTAAGTAAATAAAATTAGTATAACCAATTTTCTTTAGAAATCAGTTCATAGGTAAATGTTGTATGTAATCATTTAGCCATTTGTATGATGGCATGCTTATTCTAGATTGATCTAAATCAAGGTTTATTTGTAGACGCTGGCCCAAAAGAGGTTTTATAAAGTATTGACTAGTTATGCGACCTCTGAAGGAAATTGGATGCACTGTATTTTATTTAGGTGATGAATCCACACTTCTTTTTTCTCAAATTATTTAAAAAAAATATTGAAGCTAATTTGTGAAAAGTGGTGTGGATACTTCTACAAGACACAGTTCCTACAACCACCTCTCTGCCGTCAGTCTAACCTGTTGTTTTATTTCATTATTATTCTATTCAGGAGTGCTGCATCAGCAGTGCAGGGTTTTGGTACCTGAAGGGAACGTTGCAGTCCTGACCCTGATGACCTGCCCGCCTTCATTCGCCGACAGATAATCAAACTCTCTCCCGCGTGACCGATGGGAGGGCAGACGAGACCCGACAGCCAATCACAGCAGCCGGTTCAGGTCTGAGAGCTGGGGATTGGAGGACGGAGACGTCGACTGCGCTCTCTGCTCCGAAGAAACTGGGAAAAAAAAAACAACTTCTGAAGCAGCAGCAGGAAATAAACTCACTCAAAGCCGTAGAGACTGAGAAGAAATGGTTTATAATTACAATGAAGAAATGGTAAAATATAATTTTATTTTTATTTTTTTTTTGCCTTTATGACATTTTTTTATAACCTGGATAGTGTTAAAATGTTGAAAACCTTTCAGAGTGTTTTTATTTTACTCATCCTTTGGCCAGAAAATACTGTTTACAGGAGACAACTTATTCAGTTTAGGATCCATTAATTTAATACATTTCTTTAAAAGATCTGACTTTGGGTTCAGAATATCATATTTATCTCATCTGTAGCGCACAGGTGGAGAAGTACGAGCTGCAAGGAGTTAAATGTATGAAGTTCTTTTAACTCCTGAAGGCAAAATGGAGACATGATGCATATCAAGTAAATACTGTATAAAAAGCTTTTTGGGAAACCTGGATCTGAAATCAACAGTCAAATCTGTAATAATTGATCAACTTTATTAATTGAATAAACTACTAGTGTAAAGTTGGCTTCCTGAGCTGATCACACATTTTCAATTATTTTTTCCTGGAAGTGAAACTTTTTTTTTTTTTTTTTGAACTGAACCAATAAAGATGCAATTTGAAATAAAAAAATTATTTTTGTCTTTAAAGTTAAACAAATTTCCTGAACAGTAAGCGCCTTTTTTAAACCCCCACCTGTTTGCACGAGAGGAGTTTTTGTTTGTTTTAAAATAGTTTCAAATGTTTGTAATACAGTTTGAAAAAATTAACTTACAATATTTGTATGATGGGCCTACAGATAGATGTTAATAAAAATAAGGATTTTCTCTGATATGGCTAAAAAAAAGAAAGTAGAGTAGAAACAGCATTAATTATCCCACAAAGGTGAAATTGAGGCAAAACGGAAGCTTCAGGTATAAAGGTTCACTCAAAAAATGTTTTGGTGTTAAAAACAAATACAAAAACTGATTAGCAACAAAAATGCTAATGGTAATATATTGTACAAGACTATAGCAGGAAAAAAAAATCTAGATTCAATCACACCCCTTGGACTTTTCACATTTTGTTCCATTACAAGTATAAACTTCAAAGTACTCTACAGTATTTTCTCGTTCAAATAAAATAAAAAATGTGTATAAAAATATGTATAACCAGCACTCCAAAAACATTCAAAGGCAAAAAAAAGGATGTTTTGACAACAATCCCCAGCATGTAGCCAAAGCTACAACAGAATGAGTTTGATGAAGGCATAATTATATCTTACAACGGCCCAGTCAAAGTTCAGACTTGAATTAAATTGAGAATGTGGATCAAGGAGTGTAAAACAATGCAAGGTCTGGCACAATTTGAGCTAATTTGCAACGATGAATGAGAAAAAATGTCTACAGATGTTGGAAATCTGGTAGAGACAAACCCAGGATTAGCAGGTGAAATTACAACATGTTTTAAAAAGAACTGTAACCAAATATCTTGACGTGTAGTAACACAATAACCAATATGCATACAAAAAAACACATGGTTGGTAAGCAGTGTATTTAGCAGCATATATTGGGACAGATTTTCCAGATTGTTTTTCTTAGAGTGATTAAAGAAACTACGAGTTAAGCCAGTGTGCAGATGGAGTTCATCTCTGAAGTAGAAACCTGCTGCAGCAGGATGTGGAAAGCATCGATGCAACACTCGTAAAGCAACAGGAAGAAGCAAACCATTGACATATATCAGAGACCACATTCACTGTTTAGAGCACGCAGATAACAGAGGATAAAAAGCTACTAGTTTAATGTTTGTTTGCTGCAGATCAACGTTTTCTTTTGTAAAAGAAACATTAATATTCTAATTTCAGACTGAAACATAGAGGACAGATTAGTGCCCCACTTTAAAGTTCAAGATGCTGAGATTACAATCTTTTGTCTTGTGAAAATATAAAAAAAAAATCCACTGAACCTCTGCTCTCCGCTTTCAAACACTTACAATAACCTGCGAGTATTGAATGAGGGGATTTCTCACTAGCAGCTTAAATGCGGGTATCAGTTTTCTTGCACAACATAACGGCTTTAACGGCCACGTCTTTTTTTCCCCCCACAGCCATTAATAATCAGTTACATATGGACGTGTTTGGTATCCACAGAAACGCCAGACTCTTGGCTCAAAACTGATAAAAACATTTGAGTATTTAAGTTTAGCATGACGCGACAGACGTCAGTGACCAGGAACCTTCATCAAAAAGATGGTGTAGGAAGCTCTGATAGTGCCAAAAAAGTATATATTTTATTATTGTATTTATAGTATTTATAATATACTTCACTTTGAACAATTGTTTTGTTATGATGTGACAAAAAATATAGGTATTTAAAATATTTTTACATCAAAAACACACAATTTTAGATATGTAAAGATAAGTTTATTAAGATGAGTAAGTAAAAATATCCAGTCTTGTATGGTCCCAAAGATAAAACATCACGGTTTGTTTATATATATATATATATATATTATTTTTTATATATATTTTATTTTTTTCAAAAACTTTTGTAAATTTGCTTTAACCTACCTCAGCTGCGTCAATCTTTCAAAAGTGTAGCTATGATTTCCAAAGGTTTGTAGCGTTACTTATAATATTTCTAGAAGGTTTATATACTGTATAATGCAAAACAATAATGGCAAGGGAGAAAAAAAATCTAGATTATTTTTTTGCTCCTTCCTCATTTTCTCTGAAGCCATATCAACTGCTGTGATGCTGATGGAGTCTAACAAGTTTTAGCTTTATTGTGATGCCAAAATGATTAAAATAGAATTTGTAATTGCTGAGAAACAAAATTAAATTTGGGTGTGTTATTATAAACAAATGCATCAGAAAATCCTGAGGGCAAAGATTAGGATAGGATTAGGGGTTAAGGTTGGGATTGAAGCAATGCAAATGCGGCTCTCAGGTTCCAGTCAAGCAAAGGCCACCTGACACCACTGTGCTGTAGCCTGTTAGCTCCTTAATGCTAACCCTGACACAAAAGACTGAACCAGATCAATGCATCCAAGAACACTGTAAAAACACAAAATCCTACCAAGTATTTAATGTTTTGGTCTAGTTTCTAGTGCAAATGTCTTGTTACACTTGAAGTAAAACAAAACTGACTCACAATGACTTTTTCAGCAAAATATAGGACCTTGTTAACATTGATAAAAAGTAGTAAATCCACTGGCAGATTCTTTATTACATGGGGAAAATTTATAAGTGAAATAATCTGCCAGTTGAACTAGTTCTGTTTTAATCAATATTAATGAATTATTTACTCAAAATAATCTCATTTACCTTGGTGAAAAGTTACGTGTAAGTTATTTTTATTTTTATTTTTTTCGAGTGTGCTAAGATATTTGCACTAGAAGCTAGACCAAAAATACTTCAGAAGCTCAGTCCTGGTTTATGTTTGCTGCATCTCCAGTTGTAAAGGCTTCGAGGCGCTGGCCTGGAGCCATCTGTTATGCAACAGATTATTAGCTTTAAATCTAAGCTCTTTACTGCTCAGTGAGGGGTTAAACCTGCAGGTCGTTTGTAAGCACAGGCAGATCTGGAATCAGATGACTCACCCTCCAACAGCACTGTAAGCATTGCTGCGTGGCAGTCTGGCAGTTTATAGATCAGTTTCAAGTCAATGGGTCATATCTGAAGAGATAACCCTGGTTTGGGGGCGGTTCTGGTCCACACTGGGCCTGGAGAACAAATTAACAGCTGTCTCAGTTAGAGAAACTCACTGAACCTCAGGACACAGACGGTTACACTGAATTTTATCAACAGGTATCACACTAAAGAGGTGTGACTAATTAGTTACACTCTACTTTGTGTTAGTCTGTCTCATTAAAAACCAATAAAACACAACTAAGTTTGCAGCAGTGCGTTTAGTTAACACATTTTTCGTTTAGCGTTTTTGCTAAGTAAATCATAAAGCACTACTTTACTTGGCCCTTTGGCAAACTTTCAGTTTATTAAAGTTCAACATTTGTGTTGATGTTTAGGTTATTGATTCTCCCAGTAATTAGCCGTTTAGTTTCATGCTCTTATTTTGAAGTGGTTGAAGACCGTTTACGCAGCACTTCCGTTTCCAATCCTCCGTCTTTTCCCCCTTTCAAATAATTTTATTTCAAATAGGAAGAACACAAAACCCATTGAAGAAAACAAAATATGAACAAATACATGTAAAGGCATCATATAACATGTAAATCATGTAAAAATTTAATTAGTCCTTTGAGACCAGATATCATTGGAAATTAGCGCCTTAACATTAGCTTCTGCTAGGTGTTGATGTAGTGCTTTAGCATTAGCATAACATACGGTATTATTTATAATTAGTGGTTCGGGGTTGGTACAATAAACTTGTAGTTAGCAATGCCAGGAAGTTTGTAGTATGACAAAATGTGAAAATGTTAAAGGGTGTGTATATTTCTACGGGGAACTGCAGATCTTTTATTATTTAAGCTCTGTTTTTTTTGTTGGGGTTCAACAAAGGTTGATAATCAAATAAGCTGGAAAAAAAGACACGCTCAAGGTAGCTTTGTTTATAGTTTATGGCTCATAGGAGTAACATCACATACATCATACATAGTGCACAATAACAACTCATTTCTAAAGTGCATTTGCTTTATGATGCACCATCTTTCAGCTTAACAAGGACACAAATCATGCAAGAAGTGCATCTACACACATTCCTTCATGAAGCTTTTACACGGTACAAATACAGTCATTATTATGGTCATTTTGTCTACCGTTATGCATTCAGTTAAGCTACTACACAATTCAAGTATAATTTCAGTATTATTGCAGAAATCCAATAATAATACTAGAACTGTCTATAGTTGCATTAGTAAGTCTTAAAGGCAGCAGGCAAACTACAAGCAATGTGCTCTTTCAGAGTCGCAAAATAAATTAGACACACAAAACACTTACAGTTTTCTTTTTTTTAATTTCCTTTAGTTCTTGTCAAGGTCTTAGGAGGAATACTTTTGAGAGCAACTGTTTAAAAGTAAATCTGCTGCAGCTCTTCTATTTTCAACGACGTCGGCAGAAACCTTTAGGATTTCTGCAAATTTTACATTTTAAAATTTCAAGCTTTATCAAAATTTCTATATTTATTTTTTTATATTTTCAGTTTATAACACTTGGCATGAACTATTTTCCCAGTTAGTAAATGCATGTTTCACGAGCTAATAAACATGATGCTCCACATCAGATGTGTTATGAAGTAAAGTTTAAATTACTTCACAAGACTTGTTCACCAAATCTTAGAGGTTACCTGTTCTTGAGGTTACCTTTCAAGAAAAAAGTCATATTTTTTCCTATTCATTTAATGCATTAAAGATTAAGAATGCCCACTCTTTTGGTCTATGAAGACATCAGCCAACCTCATGTATTTTTATGCATTTTTTGGAACTTAATAAAAGTAATAAATATTTGAAACTTATGCTTTGAGGCCTAAATTGGGCTAATATTGTAATTCCTTCATTTACTGTAAAACCTACTACAGCTATCAAAGAACTTCCAGTACATTTTACTCTTATGTGTGAAAAAAAAAGTCAGAATCAGCAGATTGAGTCAGGAAAAGCTCGATTCACTTTTAGGGAAGAGGAAGGATTATTTCCCAGAACGGTTTTCACACATGTGAGGCAGAGTACAGTGGAGACGGATGTTTAGGCACTGGTGTTTCTGTGCAAAAGGAGCCACTTTTTTTAAACGAGCTGGTTTTATTGAGCCCTATTCTGTCTGAATTATCTTTATCTTTAAACCTGCTTTGGCTGGAAATAAAAGTCTTTACCAAGACTGCTTCCTGTGCTGGGAAGACAATATTGAAACTTTTTGCAGAAGAAACTAATTTGAAGTAGGGAGCTCTTCATCAACTGAGGCCCCTCCTCTGTGTTCAATCAGGTCTTCTTTGGTTTTCTGAATGCGGGAAAAGATTTCCCTAAAAAGTTCCTTGTACTCCGGTTGGTGAAAGTCATCCTCGCTGTCGTCTGCCTCCGCTGGAGCAGGAGAAGATCCGCTGAGCTCCGACTCCTGCAGCTCCTCCTGATGCCCGCAGCGTCGCAGCAGCTCGTCGTACTTCACCTGCAAGGCACTGTACTGGGCGTCGACCTCGTTGAGCAGCGAGATACCGCGGTACTTCACCACCTCGGGTCGACGCACGCAGGAGCACTCGTGGTCGTAGATCCTGCTGGGAGAGTCGGGCGCCTGAGTGGCCTTCATCTGACGCTCGCTGGCCCAACGTTTCAGGACAGCTGGACATTTGGCCGCAGCCGGAATTCCTTCGTTCTCCTCCTCTGGGTTGAGTAACAGCAGGCCATGGATGACCTCTGACCTGGGTGACCGTGAAGATGATTGTGATTTCCAGAGTTGACGAAGCTCCTCGGCCTCCTGTTCCAGCTCAGACACTCTGGCCTGTTGGAGGACAAGACAAAAACAGAAAAAGGGATAACAATAAAAAAAGCGTTCAAGGTGCATCGAGATCCTTCCCAAGTAACCAGCAAACTCAGAGAAAGTTCTAGAAAGTACCCGGTCAGTGCAAAATCACCATCTTGTATGTTCTTCTAATAACAACCCAAGTGCTTAAAATAAAAACGGAAACTGTTTTTTGGCAGTAGGTTAATGTTTTTTGGTGTCTGGAAAATGAGCCATTTCAAAAACCTCCCAATTGTTGAGCCACGACTGACGGGCACTGCTTCGTTACCTAGCAACTGCAGCAGAGCCCAACTCAGCACATTACCTTGCAACACACGCCAAGTTCCAGCTAGTTTGCTCAGCTGGTTTTAAAGCTGCATGGCTTTTCCAGCAGTACAATGGCTGCTGGAAAAGACGGAGAGTTTTGTTGTTGACTTGCCATTCAGAAACCACTGGATGCATTCTTGTTGGCTGTGCAGGAGGCTCTACTTGTGCTTTTTCAAAAATGTGAGGTTGTACAATTGCGCATCTGCTTGCAGCCATTTTCATATGCGAGTGTTATAGTTGAGTTGCAGCAAATTTTATTTGGAATTAAAGTGACAAGCGGCCCTAAAACGACTCATTCTGAAAGTAGCTCAAAGCAGGCACAACTGATCAGAATAAAATCACCTTCCTAAGAATTATTTTGTACAAAAAATGTTTTGTATCACCAATGGACCTATCCTAACCTGTTCAAGAAAGACTAATAGCTCACCCTTAAATAGAAATAGATGTGACTGGACAGTCGGTAAAGTGGTGATGGGTTTAGTTTACCTGACATCCCTCCATCCTTGCCAGCTGTTGCTCCAGAGCCGCGTTTTCTCTGGCGAGCAGCTCCGCCTCCGCCTCCGCCTCCTCACGCCGCGCACGCTCCGTGGCAAACTGAGTCTGGAGTGCACGCAGGGACTGCTGCAGTGTCGCCTGTGCCTCCTCACGCCATGACGCCACTGGCACTTCGAGGTTGTCCAAACCTTCATCAGGATCAACTTCGTACCTGCAGAGAGTCGTGGACACGTCTTTGAGCCAGATCTCAAGTTTCCCCCCCTGTGTCTCACTAGATTTCAAGTTTTTATTACTGTTAATTTTTGATGGGTAAAACAGAGAATGTGACTGTAAAACTAAAACAACAGTTGCAAAAGAGTGCTGCACCTAAGCATATTCATGGCAAATTGAGTTGAAGGAAAAACTGAGGTATAAAAAAAGGTGCTGAAGCATCACTGTAGCAGTGTCATGTCTGGTTGTGTCCACGTTACGCCGTTTTGATGTGGTAATTAATGTAAAAGGAGCCTTGATAATTCTTTTAGTGGATATATTACACATTACCTTCACATCTTTTCAGTAACATTTCTGCATTTAGAAAAACAGAATAAAAATAGGCATTGGCTGACAGGAACAAGACGGCCATTTAAAGTCACAGACATGAGGTTGGAGACTGCAGCTAGTGATTAACACTTAGCAACACTTTATTTGACGGGGTGACACCATCATAAACATGACATAAAGGAATCTTTATGAATGTCTATGAAGTGTCATTCAGTAAGTGCAAAGTTGCTCTAAAAGTTGCATTGAAAGTCCCTTAAAAGTGCCAACTTTGCATTAAAGTGTCATTATTTACAGAATAATGCAAAGTTGGGACTTTTAATGCAAATTTTAAAGCAACTTTGCATTAAAGTGTCATTATTTACAGAATGACACTTCACGAGAACAGCCATAGACATTCATAAAGACTCCTTCATGTTCATGACAGGTGTCATGTCAGTCTTATGCGCACCCCTTCAAATAAAGTGGTACCAAATGTGTTGCGATACGAGAATAAAGTTGAAATATTAGGAGAATGCATTAGTAATTTTAGATGAAAATTAATTTTAAAAAAATCATCAAAATGAGGAATATTGAGCATCCAAAGTTATACTATTGTATAAGTTTAACAAATAAGGAAATATTTCACCTTTTAACATCAAATTATCAGCAGCAGGACTTTGAAACGTTTGTGTCTATTTCGCAGAAAAAGCAGACTTGACGAGTTGGTCAGATCTTTCCTCTCATTAAAACAACTTTTTCTAGTAATTTTTCAACTATATTCTGGTAATATTGTGTCTTTATTTTGTAATATTGTAACTTTATTCTATTAATTCTTTGTCTGGCCCTAATACTCTGTCGCAGTTCTCCAACTGGTTAACAAATAAACGCATATTTGTTAAACATTTGCAGGCTATCAGTCTGATGAATCAGTCTTATTTTTAACGGAGACAGTTTGATCAGCTATTTGTGTCCACTGTTGCATAAGCATGTGTTCATTCTAATCTCTGACGCTTCAGACGGGGAAAACAAAGTGAAAGGTGCCAGGAAAGGCACACGCAGAGTAAAAGGGTCAAAGTTCACGAGACAGGTCTCGTCTTGAAAGAGTGACGTTCAATGCGATGCTGAAATAAACATTAAAAAATAATGTTTTTAACTAATGTCAGGTAGAGTTTATGTTTCAGGTGTTTTTTTTATGTTTGATAACGATACAAGAAAACACAAAAAGGAGAAGAAATCTTTAAAAAATGTATCTAATCAAGAAGGTAATGTGATTAGATTAAAATCAATCAGCCTAGGAGGGTTATCGACCGATGTCCGAGCCCTCCGGCTCAGACTTTGGCCTCCTTCCTTTCAGCCTCCTCCAACACACCGCACTCCGACTCCAGACGCTGCAGTCTCCTTATCGGAGAGACGTCCACGCATCTGAGCTGGATATATTCCCACCAAGCCCCCTTAACAGGATTACACACAACAGAGACTAAACAGAGTGATCGAACCTGTCCCAGTGCAGGCAAACAGGAAGTGGCTGCAGCGTGAAGAGAGCACACCGCTTTGAGGAGCAGGATTAGTGTGAGGGAGCATTTACTGATCCCTTAACGAAGCTTACAAAGACCTTCTGGATCTGTGACAAAGGAGTTAGAAATATTTTAAAAGCCTCAACTAGACTCAGTGGAGATAAAGACCACAGAGGAGCCACAAACCTTGGTGTCTCACTAGCTTACTGTAAGAAGTAAAGAGTTTCTTGTCAAAACAGGACACAGAAAATTGTCGTCAGTGGTTTTTCTGAAACAAACTCCCTGCAAACCTGAAAACATTGGCTCCTTTACAAGAGGACCTTACTGTTTACTCACTGTTTCTATAAGTTTAAGACTTTTTAAGACCATTTACATTTAAATTAAAAATTCACATATTTTGCGATGCTCTCGATAGCCTTAACCCCCATAATGCCTTTTATTTTTCACAGAAAAAAGCATTGGCGCCTTGCCTAACATGGGTTGGCGACAGAAAGGAGCATGCCATCCAGCCAACTTGCAATAAATTTGCTCTTACCCAGGACAAACGCCAAAAACCTAGCTAGCTGTGAAGGGTTTATTAGCAGCTAGTTAGCTGCTAATAGCCTCAACCGCAACAAAGATGATTTGACTGCAACTCAAACTTTTGCCTGACAGAAAAGTCCCGCAAGAAAAAAAAAAGAAAAACATTTATGAGATTAAAGAATGCTGCAATGACAAAATTTAAGACCAACATGAATCCCCCACCCCCCCCATGAATTTAAGACATTTTAAGGCCTTGATTTTAGATATATGAATCTCAGACTTTGATGCCAACAGATCCCACGGCAACAAAATCAGTGTGAGCCTCTTCACCTGTGTGCGTTTTGTAGCTCTTGCAGGCAGCACACGCTCTGAGTGCTGCGAGGCGGCCATCTTTCTCCGCATGGAGACCGCTGAGACTGACATGAAGTTAGCTTCAGCTCCTCCACCTGATGCTGCAGCTCTTCCACCTGCGTCTGCAGCAGCTCCACCGTCTCCATCAGCCTGAGTAGAACGTCAGATAGAGTTGATAAAAAGGAATATTTCCATCTTTAAAAAAAAAAAAACCTGTTGTCTTCCTTCCAGATCAGATCTCTCACCCGTGGATCTTCAACTGGGCCGTCCGGTTGTCCAGAACCAGTTTCTGGTTGCTCTGCTCCAACTCTCTGGCAGAAACGTCAAGCTGCTCGTAAACTTTAGCGTGCTGGTCGTTGACCTGCCGGAGGAGGTCAACCTGTTTCGTCAGGTACTGGAGAAGAGGGAAAGTTAAGTTTGAGGGAACTGGAAGAAAACGATTTCTAAAGTCCTTTTAGGCGTGTTTGGAGCTCTTAGCTATTCAACACAAAATTTTAAGAAAGTATTTCTGGTCTAGTTTCTTTAACACTTGAAATAAGTCAAAACTACAACTTTTCAGCAATACATAGCAGGAGTTATGAGTAAAGTATGAGTTCCACTGGCAGATTATTTTACTTTTAACATGGGAAAAATGTATTGTTATACGTGAAATAATTTCCCAGTGAAACTTGTAAATGAAATGATGCATCATTACAGTTAATACCACATAGATTGTTTGTGAAATGTTAAACAAAGGTAAAAAGATGTGGTTAATAATGGCTTTCCTAAGCAACAATTAACCACTGGTTATATTTCATCCACAATATAATCATGAATTTCTACATCTTTATTTTCCAGAGCACACCTTTAATGTTTTAGGTAAGCTTCAATGCCTCCGAGGGCAATTTATCTTATCATTTACTGATACAAGAACATGCTGAGACTTTCTGCAGCTTATCTGCTGAATGAAAATTGGCTCAGGAGAGAGAAATGTTCACCTCACACAACACTGGGTATAATTTTCAATCTGTGTGGAATAAAGGTCACCATAAGTATAGACTCGTGAACCCAGTTTGTGCTTTTAAAACCCACTGAGGGGGGATATTAGCCAATGATGAGTGAATGAAGTTCTGATTAGAAATGGATATGACTACCATTGCTGTCCAACCAGTTTTCTGGGATATTGGGTAAATATTGTGCAACTTTAAATAAATATGCAACTTTTTCCCAATTTTGGACATTGGCACCAAATTTCAATGTACTTTGGATGATTTGTGTGCAATAAATCTAAACAAAATGGTGCATAAATATGAATAGGAAGGAAAGTAAAATGTTTTTCATCTTTTTTAAATTTCAATTGATTATGAAAACAACAATGAATCAGTTGTGCTATATTTTATTTAGGAGTACAAGGGGTCCATTTTGTTATTAGCAGAAAATGTTTAATTCCACTTCACTGTTAAATGTGGGTCTATCTCATTAAAATTCATTGAAGTTTGTGGGTGTAAAGTAACAAAATGTGAAAATGATCAAAGGGAATGAACGCTTTTCTAAGGCACGAAATGTACATTTGAAAAAAGGAGCAGCAAATATGTTTTTTTATGGGCGTCCCTTTGAGAGTCGCAGTAAATCAGAGACAATACTTCCGCTCTTAAGAGATTAATTTGGTAACCAGCAGGGATGAGCAGGTTATTCATTTGGACTCAGGCACCCAAGGCTGACCTGGTTGAAATAATTTGAATTAAAGTCTTGGGACCTGTTAGGAATCTTGAAATCATTACTTACGGTGCATGCAGTGGAGGACAAACAAACAGCTCTCCACAGGAACAGTAAATTACCGTTTTTGTTGCCTAATGGCAGATTGCAAGACTTCGTGTTTGGTCATGGTTCAGTGACGCTTCGTCTGTCAGCTCCAGATGAAAAGGGCTTTGCATGTCAGGTGAAATATCCTACAGCATAAGGCTGGGTGATAAATCACTTTCAGCGATTAATCAAATTTTTGGTTTTTGAAGATTTAATTTTTGGAAAATCTGGATTTTTTTCCACCAATGCACTCCTTGGGTTTTCGTAGGTCGGAGTGATGTCACTGGCTCAGGACCGCCATCTTGTTTGACAAGAATGTTATTTATTATAACGTTGAATTCAGATCAACTCTACCATTCTATTAGGGACAAGTTATTGTTTTTTTTTCTTAATAATGAGGTTAAAGTCATAATATTACAAGAATACAGTCACACGACAATAGTCAAAATATTATGAGAATATTATTAGTTTTTATCTCAGGAGAATAAAGTTATAATTTTGTGAGAACTCAAACATGAAAAATAACAAAAAGCTAAAATGAGAAATGTTGAGCATCTTATGAAGTTATGCTGTGGTGTAAGCTTTACAGATTAGTACTTAATTTTTTAACACATCGGCATCAAATTATTATCAGTAGCAGGACTTTGACACAATCTTGGAAACAATCGTGTCTATTTTGAAGAAAGATTTACAAACAACTTTCTTCTCGTAATTTTAGAAAATGTTTCTGGTAAAACTGCATCTTTCTTCCCGCCAATATAACTATATTCTTGTAATTAAGCAAAATTCCTCAATCGTCCAACTCACAGAAAGAATGATGGAACTAAAAAACACTTTTTGAAAATATTTTTTGACATTTGTAATCTTTTTTAGAAAAAAAAAAAAAAAGGGGGGGAAAACTGAAAATCGGATGTGGTCTGAAAAAAATCTGGGATTTAATTTTAAAGCCATATCCCGCAGCCTGGCTGTAGTATGACTTTTAGGCTGAATTTTAGGTCAAATCAGTGGTTTTGTGAAGGAATTGTGTCAACAAGCAATACATCAGAAAGGTTGCACCATTTCCTCCTTACCTCTATCTCCTGCAGCTGCTCCTGGTTGGTGGAGTACATCTGCTGCAGGCCCTGCTCCAGCTCCCGGTTCCTCTCCAGGAGAGACTTCCCCAGCTCGGCCGCCAGCTGCAGGTCTGCAGGAGAGACGGGGCGGTGAGCAGGAACCGGACGCCTTTTCTCATCCACGTTTAGAGCCACCAGAACGGGCATGGGGAGCTCCTGCAAGCTGCTTTAGGAAGGTTTTATTTTTTTGCTATTTTTTGTCCATAAACCTGTTATTTTCTTCACTTCTGGATAAGGAATACACAGCTTTTGAATACACAGCCAGTGCTATTAGATTTCCTCATTTCAGTCTATGTTAAAAGCTTAAACTTGGTCAGAATCTATGATGTTGCTATAATATTCCGCTAGAGCTAGGGGAAAGAAATAACACTTTAAAAGTTTGATGTTTCTATAGAAATCTTTTAAATGAATAGTTTTCTTGTGTACAATGTACACAGATGGAGCAATATATTTGCAAACAACTTTGCACGAAACATTACAGTTGATCAGAATCAATATTTGAATCAGTATCTGAATCAATTTGCATACGTGGAATAAAGCAAACAAACGGGAAATAAAAAGCTTAGAAAATTAATTTCTTCTCTTATTTATGGTGAAGACAAAAGTGATGACATTCTTAAAATAAAGGGGAAATTGTTGTAACATAATATTTCTATGGCAAAAGTTAAAATTCACTATTCAAATTCATTATTTTTATTTTATAATCGATGCTTTAACAAAGCTTATTTTGTTCCAAGGACACACGTTAACACGTTACATTTACACATTTCCAAACTGCATCATGCCACCTTACTTGATTTGCAATTTAACACAAATAAAAGTGTAAAAAAATGCCCATCAGTTGGAGAATAGACCAGAATAAAGACAGAAAAAGGAAAAGATATTCTTAAACAAAGCTCTTCTGTTTTTTTCCTCACTTTGCTGGATATGTGAATATTCTGCTGACCCAGCCTGCCTTTTTCTGCATCCAAAAAAATTATTAAATAAATTGGATGCTTTGTGAAAAAACAAGTATCTTAAATAGCAAATATTGTACACATTAAAATACATGAATTTAATAAAGGTCTACTACATAAAGATTTAAAAGTGATTTGCTTCCTGATTTATGTATTACAATACATACTGCATTTAACCTTTCATCCCATATTGACAGTCAGTAACAAAGGCATAGACATATATATTTGATCTTTAGGGGTTCCTTAACAAAGACAGAAAGGAAATGTACCATGTTCAAGATCCTGCTTGTCGTACCACGGTTCCTCCTCCTTGATCTCAAATTCCTCTTCGACAATCATATCTGCCAGCATCTTCCCGCTAAAAACCCGTCAGAAAATCCAATTTATATTACTGTTTCTAAACATCGGTAAAAGCAGCAGAGAGGGCGGTTCCGAGAGACTTCTGCCCGCCCGCAGCGGCCGGTGTGCGGCACCCACTAACGGTCACACAGATAGACAGCTCACCGCTAGTGAAGCTCGGCGGCCATCTGATCGCGTTTCCGGTCTGGATTTTCAAAATAAGTCGTGTTTAGAGCGTTAAAAGAAGTAATGTCAGGGTTATTTAAAATTACGGCTTCATTTTGGCAGTCACAGTAATTTAGAAGTACAGATGCCAGTGATAAAAAATCGCTCTTGGCAGAGATTTATTGCAAAATAACATTAAATAATGTATTGATATTGTCACTTTAGTATCAGAACAAACCATATGTAACTCCCATTTACCAATAAATCACTGTACATATCATATGCAAAAAATAAAATGAAAATTATCAGTTTATTTTTACACATTTATAATAATGTATTATGCAGTCAACAAGATGCCAAAACACCCACCATATAAACCTAAAAATGTAAACTGTTATTTATAATTTTAATTCATTTAATATTTTTGACCACCAAATTTTGCAGGATACTTTTAAAATCACCCCTGACAGAGGAAACCAAGCAAACAGAAGACAGAAACCTGTCATTTTAAGAAAATGTTGCAAAAATATAATCAGTTTTAAACACTTTAGGACACAAGTAATAAAGATTTGTTATTCCTTTAGGTTATTAGATATCTAGTGGTTTTACAAAATGTAAGGTTGAAGTTTGTTACTTTTTATTCTATTCTATTGTGGCTAGAAAGAAGCTTGTTTAAAAGAAAAACATAATTAACCATTTAACTAAGTGATTGGAAATTTTTTTTTACTTTTTAAATCTGCTGTAGATCGTTTCTTATTCTATATGTAGGACTTTTAAGTGAATATTTTCTGAAAACGAAAAACAAAACAAAAACAAAAAAGTAGTGCCTTTATTGTGAAGAACAACCAATCCTACTTCCGGTCTTTATTTTGCGCCTTTTCACATCCCTTCTACACCTGCTCCTGGGTGAAGCAGGGCGTCCTGCATGAAAACTGCATCGGACATTTTCACCATCACCACACGAGGGCGCTGCAACGACAGAAGAAGTTTCTCTCTTTCAAGTATCTTGAAAGTAAAATACATTTTATTACATACGTTTTTAAAATAGTAAACTACAGAAGCATTTAATCAAACAAATAAATGAAATTCTGAGTTTGCAATATCTTCAGGAACGGCTGGTATAAGTGGGTTTAGCCCTCCCTGACATTTACAATAAAGTTGTTAAAATAAACAACTTAAAAATAACTACCTAAAAATAAATACATTTTGTAAATAATGCATCACATTTTGTTAAATTTTCAACAAACCTGGTGTCAAACCGCCAGGGGAAAATCCCTGGGTCTTTCCGAAAGGCTAACTTCTGACTGCCCCGTTCAGTGCTAGGCTAGTGTCTAAGGCGGCTCAGAATGATTGACAGGCAATTTATTTGTTTGTTCTTTTTTGTGCAAATTGAAAAACTACAAAATTTAGAATCAGCTTTATATTTTAAATGTTATTTTTATACACTTTCAGTAACAAGTGTTTACATATTTCACACACAAAAATGTGAAAAGTTTTGTGATCCAATTTATGAAAAATCCATAAAGCCATTGTAGGTACTCTTTCTTACCAGTTGGGGGCACTGGAGCTTCATTTTCTGTTTGATTTCTCTGCTTAAGGGAGTCGGATTCAACTATAAATCCTTTACTCAGTCTAGACAAAGAGAATATGATATTGTCAGTAAATTTATTCATTTAAAAAGATAAAACAACATTACCAAAGGAAGCTAATCCACAGATCACAGTAAATCAAGTATTTCATCAGCTACAGAAGCAGATCTTGATTTCAGATGAGAACAAAAAACTGCTTCCTTTGATGGATGTTTTCTTTTGGGGAAACGTCTTTCCGATCATAAATTATTTGACAATCTTGAGCCAATAAAGATGGGAGATTTTTATCCATCTTTTCCTTTCTTATGCTGTTTTACTTTTTGGTAAATTTATGTAACAAATTGTCTCACTGAAACCTCAAACAACAGAAAAGGTTTTATGACTCAGCTGCTATGAGAGAAAATCAAACAATAATCTTGCAGAGACAGAAACTGTTATTAACTCAGGATCTTTGTTTTTTCTCCTGGGTTTTGGACATCCGTCTGTTCATATGTGAGTATTTTATAACATTTCACATGGAGTGACTCAATGATTACTCAGCTGGAACTTCAGCTCTGCTGCTTCCACCTACACCAGCAGTTATAACTTTTTTAGTGGAGCTTCTTCTCTGGTGCTAATAATTTCTGGTTAGGCACCAAGATGCTTGTATCATTTTATTTTCACTGTATAATTGATTTAGTATAATTTTGTTTTGGTACCTGGTTATATACACAGCTCTGGAAAAAATTAAGCGTCCACTGCACTGAACCCCACTGAAAACCTCCTGGTTATTCCACCAAATATTGATTTCTGAATTCTTCCTAAGTTAAAGCATTAGTATTGTTTCTAAATGAATATTAACTTGTTTTCTTTGCATTATTTGAGTTCTGAAAGCTCTGGATCATTTTTGTTATTTTGTTATTTTCTCATTTTCTGCAAATTAATACTAAATTTTTGCTTGGAATTTCAGGGACATGTTGTCAGTAGTTCATAGGATAAAAGAACAAAGTTCATTTCACTCAAACATAAACCTGTAAAAAGTAAAATAAGAGAAACTGATCATTGATATTTGACCCCAGTTTTTGGCAGAATTGTGCAAATGTATTTAAATTGGTTGAGTTGCAGGAACATATCATCAGTACATTTTTAATGCACTTTGGGCCAGCTTATCCAGAAGCTTAAAGTCCCCAGTCCATGTTTCATGTGTCACTGATGTAAGCGACTGATCATAAAGGATCAAACCTGACATCTACTGTGATCAGCAACTCCAGTGTTACTGATCACAGTGAAGCCAGTGCATGGTGGTGGCAGCATCATGGTGTGGGATTGCAATCTTCTGAATCCTGCTCAAAATTTCATTGCTCTTTGCTACACAATCCTCTTCGCTCATTCCTATTTCTTGTGCACCCTTTTCAACTAGAGTTTTTCCTTCCACTTAACATTCCATTGAAATGCTTGCATGCCAGTGGATTTTTGAAGCTCATCCTCTCTTGTAGGATGTTTCTGGTGGTGTTGCTGAATGGATAGAAGGTCGTGCATCTCCCTGTTGCTTGTGCACATTTTTCTACCACACTTTTTCCTTCCACTAATCTTTCCATCAGAATGTTTCCTTACAGAATCCTGTGAACAACCAACATCTTTATGTTGTTTGTAACACCGAATTTCTGCTTGAAAAATTCAGCTTTGTTATATCACTACTGACTATTTTCTATCAAAGACTCAATAGATAACTTTTATCAAATATAAAGACATGATACATATCACTTTGTGGATGATGCGTTTGTATAATATTTTACATTCAGTTTTTGACCTGAATGAGTGAAACAAATGAACTTTTCTGATTATACCTTCATGGATTCATGCCTGTTTTTTATATATTATTTCCAGGCCAGACATAAAGGTGCAGCTTATCAGGTGTGACTTCAACCTGCAGCTGGGTGTGAATGGATTTTCACAGATTATCTGAGAGTCTCTCACCTCCTGCACAGCAGATCACATTATTCTGAGGCTGTAGATTACTTGCTCCCACATTAAGCCTCTCCCCTTTAAGGCATTCCTAGAGACAGTCCTTTCATCTTATTTTCGCTTTCCGTTCTTCTCCTGCTTCACCTTTCCTCCCTGATTTCTTCGTTTCAGTTTTGCGGCTGTCAGGGAGATTTGAGGAAGAAGAAGCAGGATTGCTCCGTGGGGAACTCGGCCTCTCAGAACGGCAGGATGACTGTGATCTTTTCCCTCACAATCAATACTGTTTGTGCTTCTTCAACCCAAACTTCCAGCTGTGGCAGGTTTTTTCTTCCTCCTTTTTACTATTGCTGAGCTCCAGCATGGATTTCATGGGGTGTTAAATGTCAAAAACAGCAGAGTGAGACCCAATGTGCTCTTTTAATTCACCTGGATTTGGCAAAACAAGATTTCCAGTCATGTTTTCTGAGACAAGCACAATAATGGATCTGAGAGCAAATGATAAAGGCAGATAAACTAAAAAGGATAAATGAAATATTACAGGCAAGTGTGCAAGGCAAACAAGATGATTGCCACTCCTCTTCCCTGAAGCGATCTGGGTTGGTGATGCCTCTTGCTGGGGCTCTGAAGTGGCGACAATAATGTGCAGCAGAAACTGGTAATGAGTCGTTAAAAAGAGAGATTTGGGGCTTTACTGATCCGTTTCCACACCAACTGTCTTGGCTGTGGGAGTTGGATCCTCTAAATATTGTTGGGGGAGTCAGGGAGGGGCTGTAATGGGATTTAAGGATGCGCTTCTGGGGTAGAACCATAACACAGACTCAATACATATCCTCAATATGTCTGTGTGCATGTGTGTGTGTGTGTGTTCAAATTTCATCTTCAAAGCTTTTCTTTTTCTTTTTTGTATATATTAATTGTGACAGGCGCAGAGCCATTTTATTTTTTTGTTGATGTCCTTTTTTGTTGTTGAATGATTTTTCAGCCTTTTGTTCTGGACACGAACACAAGCAGACAAGGATGGTTGATGCATTCATTCTGAGCAAGGGATGCTGCGTTGCCATAACAACCAGCCATTTGGCAAAGATTCCCGTGATGTCAACTCTCGTCCAGGATCATATATAGGTTCAGGACAAAGACACTGGCACAAGCAAGCAAACACACTGCATACTGTACATGACCACGTTTTTTTTTCCACAGATATATATCACAGTGTTGTGAAAAATTATTTTTGCCTTTATAGATCTCTTCTGCGTTTGCTTTTTTGTCACACTTGCATGTTTTATATTAATAGACAGAAAAAAAAAACAAATAAAGTGTGGTGACCTGACCTAATCTGACTTCTTGTTCTTGAAAAAGCTAACATGTCTGAAGATGGCCAAAAATCACCCAGAGTATCTGCATGTTTCAAATTTAAGACTTTTTAAGACCATAAATGAGTGAAATGTAAGACATTTATCATGACAGAAATGCACAAAAGAAAATTGCATATTTTATATATAAATAGTACAGAGGGTTTTTGCACATAATAAATATACAGCTCTGGAAAAAATAGAAGACTACTGCAAAATTATCAGTTTCTCTGATTTTACTCTTTATAGGTATCTGTTTGAGTAAAGTTAACATGGTTCTTTTATTCTATGAACTACTGACAACATGTCTCCGAAATTCCAAGCAAAAACTTAGTATTTGCACAAAATGAGAAATGGTCAAAGTAACAAGAAAGACGCAGTGCTTTTAGACTGCGTCTTTTTTAATGCAAAGAAAACAAGTTAATATTCGTTTAGAAACAACAGTACTAATGTCTTACCACAGGAAGAGTTCAGAAACCAATATTTGGTGGAATAACCAGGTTTTCAGTGGGGTTCAGTACAGTGGTCTCTTAATTTTTTCCAGAGCTGTAGCATTGTATGGGTTAGCAACAGAAGTGAGCCAGTGACGAGTGTAAGATGATTTATTTTTGCATTAAAATTAATGTGGCTACAAGATCAGTTATTTACTAAAGATGATCCATAGCTTAGGCATTGTGCTGTGCCTTTAAGAGGAACTGTTTCTTTCTTCTTCGTTGCTTTTTATTTTTTATTTTTATGAGGGCCAGAGACTGGTTCTGTTCGGTTGAAGGAAGGTTGAATAAAAGTCTGGACAGTTACGCTATTCCCTCTCAGTGTTCTGCTTTTTATCCACCCACAACCTCCGATTCTGTGGCAACACGTATTTACCCCACATCGTAGTGTTACACTAGCTAGCTAGCTAGCAAGGGTGTGTTAGCCTAGCAGCCAGAACGCGATGAATACGTCTGCAGGTGTCTCAAATGTTTGCCTGACAGAAAAGTACCACGAGAAAAATAAACTACATACATAAAATAGTTTTATATTGACGTATTTCAGATCAACTTACATTTTCTCTAATAAAAAAATGAGAAGGACTTAATGTATTAATTTTAGATAGATGAATTTAAGACTTTTTAAGGATGCGCGGACACCCTGAGCCACAGCGATGTAATCGATTCTTTGCCAGGTACCACAAATGCTTGTAGTCAGGTGTGATCTCTCCGAATGCGGCAAAAGAAGTTATTAAATTTAGGTAGGCAATTTCTTCTCCAAATGGGATCTGATTGGTTTATGCATAAATTAATATTTAAAATCTGTTTTTGTATTTCCTCTGGGTATTTTTGTCTGGATGAAATGAAACATGTAAGTGTAACAAAAAAAGCAGAACGAAAGGAATGTGCAAGGATGCAAATTCAGGATGTTGCATACATGTAAATACATAAAATACTTAGAACTTCAAAAGTTCCCATCGCTGCAAGTTTAATCAGAGGAAGGCAGACGTTTCTTCACACAGGTACATCTGTGTTGTTTACTCACCCAGAATGCAATAAACAGGAAATTAGGAGGAAGAGAAATGGTGAGAAGACTCTGATAACAGGGAATCTCTAGATGGCAACACTGATAAGAGAAAATTGGGAATTGCGATAAGAGGAAATTGGATTTGTGTTATCAGTGAGCTGCAACATCAAAGGCCTTTTGGCAGAGGGAAGTGGGAAACTTTAAACCAAAAAAAAAAAGTTAATTTCACAAGTAATCTCCCCCCTTGGGGCTTGTGGGTAAAACAAAACTCTGTGAAGATGAATTTAGCTAATCTCTCTCACACAGCTTCAGGGAATTGCAAAGGCACAGGGATAGAAATTTGCCCAAGTGCCTGGTTTGGAGAAGAAAAATTCGGAAAACGGAGACATCTCACGCTGTTTATTCAGTGTGAGAATGATGATGGCTGTTCTGGCAAGTGCAAAAAAAAAACATGCTAAAAATGAGTAAGAGCTCAGATATTTCCTGATGTCTCTGAATGAAAGGGACACCTGAGTCACAACAGACACTGTGACACAAAATACAACATGCTCTTTTCAAAAATCTTGCTTTTTTATGTTTAGAGGTGTTTTTCTAAAAGATTATTTCAGCTTAAATTAGGTCACGCGCTTATTTCTATTCATTAATGCAAGGACTGTTGCAATGTTATTTTTAATAGCACCAAACTCGGGTTGAAAACATGAAGTAGAGAGTTAGAGCTAACGCTGACAAGAAAATACTGACGTTGTCGGCCCAGATATTTAATGCTGAAATGTTTCAGATCATCAAACATTTTTGTGCGTCACATCTTTTAAGATTTTATTAATCAATAAGTTCAACAAGCTGTTCTAGTTTCAGCTGCCTTATTATCTATTTCTATATCGACTAATTAAAAAAAGAAGAATTCAGATTTTTTTTCTATACCACAGCCGATTTTCAATTCTAATCTATTTTTTCTCACCTTTTTAAAAACAAGTAACACATGACACAGCATCTCCTCAAAGCCATTTTCAGATGTGAAATTATGTTTTTATTTCCTATCCATCAGCTGATCTGAGGCGTTTCTGTGCTTTTACGTTTCTGTGCATGTGTTCAGATGAGAAATGCTCACGGCAGCAGGAAACGGCCGAGCTGATGCTTTCTCTCTGGCTCAGTCCAACTGCTGAGTAAAGAGAAAAACAAAATCTGTCAGTTGTCGCCCTTTTTTTTTATCTGCAGTGATGGGAAATGCTTCTTCCTGCTTTATCTTCAAATGCAGCATTTTCAAACAACACTTTCAGACAATTTTGACGACAGCTACAAAAGAAAATGTCTGTTTTTTTTAAAGAAATCTTGTCACTATCTGGTCAGTCTTTGTGTTGCTGAAGCCACTTTTCTGCCAGTTTCCGCTTTGTTCAGTTCTCAGTAATCACAGAGATGTTTTGTGCAGCTATGCAGACAAAATCAGCAGACAGAGGAAACGTTGGAGCAGCTTAGATGATTTAATACCAAACATCTTCTCTTGTGGATATTTTATTGAAAATGTTCATGTTTTATTTAACAGCTAAAGTCTAAACATGTATGTTTTTTCTCTTTAAATCTCCAGTTGATGATTTACCAATTCCTTAATCCACTGAAGAAATAACTGCAGACTCATTCAATAAATTAGAATATTTTTGAAAAGTCTGCTTATTTCAGGAGCTTTATCATTAAGTGAAACATGTTATATGAATTAATTACGCATAATTGAGTTTAATTCTGTTTATTATGACGATTTTCTGGTTACAGCATTAAAATTAGCATATTACATCAAACCAATATAAAATTTATTTGTAAAAACAGAAATCTGGGTGTAATGAAAAGTATGTTTAATACCTGCTTGAATACTTTTATTTTAATCTGGACAAATATATTGATTTTTTCCCCCCCAATGTGACTATTTAAAAGAAAGAAAAGTGTTCATTATTTTTGTTTTATGCGTAAATATTTCATGAAAAACCCTGAGAAAAAGTAGAAATTTACAGCTTCCGGTTGCTGCTGATCATGTTTCTTTAAGCAGGTCCTATTTACAGTAGACTGAAACTTAAACGGGTTAGAATAGGAAAACAGAAGGATTTATTTTAGTTAATAAAACTGACTTATAAACTGTGTTTATAAATCAAACATATTACATCTTATAAAACAGTTTTCATATGTGAGGGTGACAGAAAGCTTGGTTTATATAAAAAGTAAACAGGACTCCCAAGCAGTGCCGGATTGTCCAACGTGGCTGAAATAAAGCCAGTTTAATAACTGCAGAGCTTTTGGTGTTTAGCTTTTAATTGGTCAGACTTTCTTTCTATTCTAGAAGCTGCAACAAATCTCTGTTCTCCACAGGAACCCGCCTCAGATCCTCAAGTCACTCCGTGGTTCGTAGCGACCGAAATACTCACTTCAGTCCACAGTCTAATCTTCAGCCTGGTTTTCTCCAACTCACATCAACCAGCAGAGATCTGCAAACCCGCTCAAGAAAACACCAATTAAATCGCCACCAAAACGTACCTTGATACCCCTAAATAAAATCCAGCTGCGTTCAGAGGCTCCTAAAAATCAACTAATTTAGTAGCTGGTTAATCGTTAACTGGAGTAAACAGACAAAATAAATAAATTATATCTCCTGAAGAAACAACACAGTCAGAGCTGTAATTAAGCCAAAACTGTACAGTATATATATACATTTTGCATTTTTGATATACCCCCCCTTTTTTTTTAATAAGCTTTTAGCTTATTAAAAAATAAGCTATTTTTTTAATAAGCTTTAAAAAAGCTTATTAACATTTTAGCTTCGCCGGTTCAGATTCTGTAAATTCTTCTATTAATCACCTTAGCGATCCATTTACTAATAGGTTGAAACCTATTAGTTTTAGCTGTTCACATATACTCTTCATCCAACCTGAGCTTGAGCCACTTTGCAAATAATACAAATGCACGCCACACTTTTAAGATCTTAAACTGTAAAGTAGAAAAAAATAAACAAAACCCTGGATCGGTGTGTAGTTTTAAATGTGGGAGGAATGTAATTTATAATTATGTTTTCATATAAATTCATATAAATATGACCGGAGTGGAGCTCTGATTTTACTGCATTTACAATAGAAAAGGTCAGATTATTTGGGCAGCACCGCATGAGACGAAGTGACAAACACGCAGGAATCAATCATTTTCTCTCCCCACCGGTGCGGGAGAAGAGGAGAAAAAGAGAGAGAGAAAGAGAGAGAGAGAGAGAGAGAGAGAGAGAGAGAGAGAGAGAGAGAGAGAAGTGGTGGTGGGGGAGCTTTTTGCAGATCTCAACACTATTGGATGTCTGTGTGTGTTTTCCCTCCCGTTCATAGTGCCGCACCCTGAACCTCCCACATCTACATCCTCACTCTGCACGGCACAGAGAGATATTTTTATTTTACTTAATTTCCGGCAGCAGCTGGAGCGCGGGAAGGACGACGCTTCGGCACCTTCCCGGACAGGTTTGGAGCCAGAGATGGGAGAGGATCCGCGGCTATGACACGGACACACCGGGCGGGAAGGATGGCTCTCACCAGCCGGGAGATGTTAGGCTTGATCGGAAGCGCCTGCCTCTGGCTGCCGCTGTTTGCGGAGGTACGTAGTGGCCACTGTACGCTGCTTGAAGATGATGAGGTGCATTTTTTTTTTTTTTTTTACCCCAATATGGCCTGATTTTTTATTTTTTTTTTAACGTTCTGCTCTTTTTATATACCATTTATCCCGAGATAGTCACGCTCTACTTACCTCCACCCCTGTTTTAATTCAACCCCTCCTGAATTAGGCTGATAACTGAGATGAGGTCTGCATTGTGTTGTTTTTTACCCAACACATCCACCGCTGATCCATGCGGGAGGTGTTCCCAACAAACCAGGTGCATATCGGGGCGTTAACAAGCAGCAGATCCGCATTTTATCCAGCTACTGATGGCATGTTTCACAGCTTAATTAAACAGACTTTACTGATTGCGTCGCACGCACAAAGCCATGCACGGCGGCAGATGAAAGCTGGCACACCTCCTTCCACTCTCCTCCTCCAGAGGAGGGGGTATCATGACACGGAACCGTCGGTGGCTCCTCTGGTCCACGCAGGTGTTGCAGAGATGAGCCCCGCACGCCTGGTTGAAGCTTGTCACAGCGATTTGGTCAAAGCTGGACAAGTTGACCCAGAAGAACCGCAGGGGAACAGGTGCTGCTGTCAGATGCTGCGTGGCTATTTTCACTGATTTACACAAAATAATGTTGTTGTTTTTTTAAATTCCCCACTGAGCTGCAAATCAAACAATTTTTATAAATAAATGTCATTGAATCATTTCTTAATTTAAACTGTACAGTTTCCAGTTCACTGGAGTGTCTATGAATTTGTGATCATTGGGTTATACACATGATTTGACTCTTCAAAAGGGGAAAGGCAAGAAAACATTCACATTCTGCAGATCTGATAATCCTTAAAGGTTAGAAATTGGTTACGGGAAAATAGCTGCTTTCAAAAACATGCCCACATTTACAGTCAGAGCAACAATTAAGACATAATGGGGCAGTATTATGTATTTTCCAGGCACATAGTGCCAATTTTATAGCACAGTGAAGTAAGTATGTTACCTTCAGTTGTAATAATTATGCTATCAAACAGGACTTCAAATAAATTTGACATTGTAATTTAACGCCTTGAAATTGGGCCTGTGTCTCTTTAAAAACTCCTGCTGTTTCTGAAACTACAAATTCAGGACGTTATGATATATACAGTTTTTTATAACAACTGAATGTAACACAGTTACCTGATTGTGCTATAAAATGGTTACCAGGTTTCCATAACAACCATTAGACGGCATCCAGAATGTAAAAATATGAGAAATGTGTGGAGTTTACCAGGCTCACACTTTGGTCAGATTAGACTAAAACTCAGATTTTCAGCAACTTGTGCTTCAAGTGAGTCTAAAGAGACAGATATGTGGAAAAACATCTCATGCCTGCTGTTAAGTACGGTGGGAGGTCAGTGATTCTGTGGGCCTGTTTCCCTTGTAAATGAGTCGGGACTCGTGAGACTTCAGGCTTTTTGCACACATCTTCGTCAGAGGCACCAACAATACTGGAGAACGCTTCTATGTTTTACACAATATTCCAGGACATCAGTGCATGTCAAGTAAACTTGACATATCGGGAAAAAAGTTGTTGATAAATATGTTTTTAAATGCTTCCTTTTAAAAGAGTCTTTTATGCAGAATTCATAAAAATGCTGGCGATTTGGTGTCTGGAAGACGAGCTGTTTCAAAAGACTTCCAATTGTTAAGTCACAAATCAGACGGCACTGCCCCTCACCTTCAACCCTGAAGCCCAGCCCGTAACCTAGCAACCACCTTGAAGCTCTGCCCGTTACCTAGCAACTCAAGCAACTCAAGTGCTCCACAATGGCTGCTGGAAAAAGAAAAGCGTTTTGTTGTTGACTTACCATTCAGAAACCACTTGCTGCATCCTTGTTTGTTGTTTTCAAAGATGTATGGGTGTGTAATTGCTCATCTGTTTTGCAGCCATTTTTTAACGAGTGAGCGTAAACTTGGGGGCGTGGCCAGAAACAGTTTATTTGGATTTAAAGTGACAAGAGGCCCTAAGAGCAGATCGTTCTGAGAGAAACTCAAAATAGGCTGAACTGAGCAGAATAAAATCTCATTATTTAAGCATGATTTTGTGCAAAAAATGTAACAAACATGTTTTGTCGCCCATAGACCTATCCTAACCTGTTCAAGAAAGCATAATGGGTCACCTTTGATATAATCATGAAAATAATTATATCAAAGGATCTGAACTGATAAATGGTTCAGATCCTTCATCTCTCTGTTGGTTCTTCTTCTCTGATGCGTTTGTAGGTTATTAGCCTCTGCAGAAGGTGGTTTGCATGTTTGCATGGAGGTGCAGTGGGAGCAGCTGTGAGACATCACAACATATTACCGCCATAATCGAGCCGAGGGATTGACACGAATGGAAATATCAGGAGCCGTGTTTTACGACCACAGGTCACCTGTTCCCGCTCGAAATCATTAGATATGGCAGTTTCCTCTGGGAAATCTTTCCAGCTTGGGTTTGTAGACTATTTGAAACTATGTAGAGTTAGAAAATGATTGCAAGGTGACCAGGCGAAGACTCGCGCTTTATTGTTTTTCTTGTCTGGCATTTAGGAGAAATAGAAAAGATCTTCGGTCTCTGCTAGAGCTGCACATTATGAGCATCACAAATGAGTTCTTGGACTGCAACAGGCTCTCATATTTAAAGTGCCAAGCATTCATCTCCTGCAAGCCAGTAATATAAGTGGCCAACCGAATGGTCTGCACTGCAGCATGTACCAACAGTTGATTTAAATGACAATGGCTGAGATGCTAACGGTTCTCAAACTGGTCCAATTCTGGATGTTTGAGTTCAAATCCAGTCCCAATATAACTGTTGATATCAATATAACATTTTTCACTGTAACATGTAGTGGTGTTTTTGTCCTGGTGTTTCATACCAATATGAAAACATGCAAGCAGTTAATCACATGATATATTAAAATGAGCTCAGTGATTTCCATTTTGGAGGGCAGAGATTTTATAATCCTTTTTTCTAATGGTTTTGATTTGTGGGCTTATTACTCCAGTTTTGTTTATTATTTTTGTTTTGTTTTTTTGGGGGTGGGGATGTTTAAAATATCTTCCTGTTCCAGTCTTAAGTTTTCTTTACAAAATCTGTTGTCGTCACAGGCCTAGTTACTGCCATACAACTGTTTGTGTCTATATCTTCAGTCGTATTAATATTTATAAGACTGATAATTACACGACAAGCCTTAGAACCAGCCTTTCATGTCTGTATTAACATTTTGCCAGCGAGAAGCTAAATCTGTATATAGACCGCTGAGAGTAAACATGGAGATGCAGGGCATCACGACAGTAGTTTAAAAATGGCAGCTGCTGTCAACCTTTCAGCTTCACTGGGGTGCAAATGTTGCTAAAGAGATCAGAAAATACCCTAAAGCTCACAGTGTATATGAGTGACTGAGGAAGGTTGCAACATGCAACTCAATAAAACAGCAGTTTTACTTATTTTAGTGAAAAAGTCAAGATGGTGAGCAGGGCCGGGTTTAGAGGGATATGGAAAACTGTTTTGATGCCCTCTTTACTAAAGAAATAATATTTTGCTAATGCTAATTACAGTAAATTAGTAGATAGGAGTCTACATGATTAGATTTGAATTGATGTCACCAACATTTGATGGTAGGTTTAATACATCTCTTGGCCAGTAGCTCCTTGTTGTTTCCAAAAAGAAATATTATGACTTCATAATTTCCAAATACCTGAGTTTATATTCATAAAAATCTCAAAATATGTGTCTATAACTCTGATGTAAAAGTACAATGTCTGCAAAACATGCATTCAATAAAACCAGCAAGAATGCAGAAAGTGGTTTCTTGATAGTATGTCGGCAAAAAGACAGATATGTGGAAAAACATCTCATGCCTGATGTTAAGTACGGTGGGAGATCAGTGATTCTGTGGGCCTGTTTCCCTTGTAAATGAGTCAGGACTCGTGAGACTTCAGGCTTTTTGCACACATCTTCGTCAGAGGCACCAACAATACTGGAGAACTCTTCTATGTTTTACACAATATTCCAGGACATGAAACACTTGTTTTATCTAGCAGCCATTATACACGACGTGCTGGAGCTCTGTTTTGGTTGCTTGGTAATGGCACAGTGCCCGCCAACTGTGACGTAACATAAAGTTATTGCAAAAAAATTACTTGATGGTTCTTTGAAACGCTTGGGCTGTTTTTTTTTGTTTTTTTAAATAGAAGTACAAAAATGTGCAAAATGTGAATTTTCCTCAAGAGATGCAACTATTTTTACTTTCTCTTCTGTCAGCGGATAATTTTCCAACAAAATGTGCAACGTCCCAACATGCTCTGTTGTTCTCTTACAAAGGGATAATCCAGATGAGCCTGTTTAATGTTGCGTCTCGTTTTGCAGATGGTGGCTCAGGACAGCTACCTCAACGAGGTGCAGAACTCAGGTAGGCGGGAAGAGAACTGTCCATTTCTCCACCTGCTTCTCCTACGCCATCACTCTTTACTCCTTCAGCCCTCCTCTCCATTTTATCCCACATTCTGACTCAGACAGCATAAAAGCACATCTCCATGTCTTAAATCTCCCCGTCTTCACAGCCTGCACCCCTTTTCACCCCTCATTCAATTTCTTTCCTGCGTGTCTCTGAGAAGGTTGGGAGCCATAATGCTGACGACGATGGGGGTGGGGTGAATATCTGTGTTTTTACGCCACGTTGATAAACGAGGGAAATTCAGGCTTAATGCTTCTCCAAACCCACCATCCATCAGCAGCTCCGGCCTCCCCGTCATGGGAATGCCTCGGCACGCTTCGAAAACCCCTTCAGCACCTGAGTAGGTCAAAACGTGAACAAAAATCTAATTAAAACCTGCTGTAAATGACCTAATTTGGTTATTAGTTTAATTTCTGAGAGGAAAACGCCTTTGCCACACACCCACCCACACACACACACGGACTCCAAGCCTGCGAGTGTGAACCGTATCAAACGCTCATTGTGGCTGGGAAATGGATTATGAGAGCTGGGAGGCTGAACGTTCCCAAGGCGATGGGCAGAATATGGCTGTCGTGGCAGAGAGGAGCGCGGCGGGTGTTGAGACGAATAAAAGAGGCTGAATGAGGCAGACATGAAGAGAGAGGAAGTAAAATGTGGAAAACATTGGTTATTGTTGATGCAGAGAGACACACAGGCTGGATTTTGGTTTAAGTGATGGCTTAAAATTGAGCTAATATGAATAAAAAACATTTTATAGAGCAAAACACAAGCAGAGCTTATTTAAATTCAGTAAAGTTTGGAAAAGATAAATATCTTGAATAATTTAAGTCAAGGAATATGCACAAATATGTATGAGATTCTTATAGAAATAAAGATGGGGATATAGACTTAAAAATGTAAATTCAAATAAAAGTGATGATCAATAATCATAAAATACAATAAACAACAAAATCCTTAAGCATTCAAAAATAATTGGAATAAATTTACTACATGTTATGCCATCTGTCATCCTGGTGTTTTCTTAACATTTAAACCTCCTTTAAACAGTGGGAGAATCTAAAACGATGTTAATATTAAAGATGTTCTAGCTTGTCCAAACAAATCAAATCAACTCCACTTGTTTTCTTTTTCTTTTCAAATCTACCCTAAAATGTCACAAATATAAAAAATAAAGCTTAAAAACTATGATTAGACATGATGCAACATGAGCTCAAAGAAGCAAACTAAACCAAAAACCCCAAACAGAAACACTCAGACACTGAAATATCTATTTTATATTAAGAATTTAGAGCGTCTTGTGTATTTTTTATTAGGCGACATGCTGAAGTTTCCATGCAGTAATATTAAGAAGCCTTAGTGAAAAAGACAAACATAACCAGGTGGATTATTATGATTAATATGAAAATGAAAACAAATACTTAAAGATCAAACTACAGCATCTACTAATCCTGACCAAATCCTTATTAACTTTAACATGTAATTTTAATCATAAAAGATTATGACAGCCTTTTTACAACTACTTACCTGACTCCAGAGAGTTTAAGTTATTTAATATTTTAAATCCCGGTGCTTCGTTAACTTACAGTTAAAGATAAATTATTAATGAAGATGGCAACATTTTACATATCTGTGTAAAATATTTAACCTGCATTTAAAAAGCGCCGTATGTGGAGCGTTAGGAGTTACTGTCTGGAAACCTTTCTCTGCACTCATTGTGGATTTTTACATCAAAACCGATTCAAGACGAATAAAAACAGCTTTTCTGATCTGATTGATCAACATGATAATCTGTCATCCTGGTGTTTTCTTAAATCTCTAATCAAGTTAGATATTGAAAAGATGGGATTTCCTTCAGACATTACAGCTTAATTGAAGGAGGAACTGGTGAATAAAAAAAATGCAATTTCACAGATTTGCACCAAAATGCAAATATAAAGTGAACAATCTGTGAATTTTATTACATTTTTTGTCTGTGCTCAATTTTAAATTCGACTCCAGTTCATCCTGATTTCACTGCGATTAAATTGTTTGTCGTTTAATAATAACGGTGAGCTTTATTAAAAAGGGACAGTATACAGCTCAAACATAAATATCACCATTTAATGCTACGTACCAGATTATAGATTATAGATCTGCATTCCCTGGACAGATTACATAAAAAATGGCAGATTGCCTGTTAACAGTACGACAAAATGGTATTGCAGATTATATTCTCATTGATCAAATCAACTTTAAAGACTATTCAAAAAAAATCAAACATTGGAGGAGAAACATTTGCAAGTTTATAAATAAGATACATTACAAAATAATGTAACATTTTCAAAGCTCAGTAACTTTTTTTCAGGGTTTTTAAGAGTCAAAAAGTCAGAGAACATTATTACCAGCTTGAACAGAAAAACATAGCACAGCAGGACATATAGAACAAAGTCATGACATGCATAAACGTCCATCTGCATGAGAGGAAATACGTTTAAAATTTATGAAGTTTCTTATATTCAAACTTGAATCGAGGGTCGCCCGACATATTTAAATTTGGTGACTTTGTAATTGTGCTAGGAGGTTGTAAGAAAAGAAAATCTTTACATTTAGAGTCATACATAAGTGACTGAGCCAATAATGATCCTCTGATACACAGTTGTTAGCTTAGCGGATACTAAGTCAGTTGTTTTAGCATGTTGTTGTTGTAGCAGTTGTTTTATATAAGAGAGTATCATCAGCATACGTCTGCGGTTTCACATCAACACGCCGTTCAGCAGGATTATTAATATAAAAGCTAAATAATGAAGGATCCTTGTGGGATCCCCTGAAAAACCATTTCATCTCTTCATGTCTGAGAACAAAAAAAAAAATCTCACAAACCATCCTGTATGAGTTTAATTTTTATTTTAGTTTGGTACCGTTATAAATTATGGAGGAAAAAGTAATAAAAAATGCTCCAATCTCACATATAACTTGATTCAATCGTATGTTATTATCTGGAGACTTTGTATTAAACTTAGTTCTTATTTACTCTGATTCTGATCTCTATTTGGGCCAGCAGACATAAAAATTATGACCCCTAACTGAACAAAATATTTTATTGATTATGATTGATTTATTAAGGCAAATATTCAAGAGGTGAATAGTTTTTATAGTTATTGTAATAATCTCGTTTCTTTACACGAGAAATAAACTGAAAAACTGTCAAAAACATGAGTTTGTTATAATATCTGAATTTCGAAACAATAGCTGGTTGTTTTTTTAATTTAGCCAAAGTTATTAAGAGCTATTGTGGAAGGTCAAAAGTGTTTTGTGTGGCTCTGGAGCCGCAGGTTGGAAGCCTCTGGTTTAGAGTTTGGCTAGCAAACAAAGCCTCTATGCAAAGACACTATGCATCTATTTTCTTTAACAATAAATATTCATATAAAAATGTTTTTATCTGCTCAAAAAAAAAAAAAAAAATCACTTCAGCTTTTGTTCCACAGAGAACTGAAAAACGTTAATGAAAAGTGGCACAAAATACTTACTAACAGTTAGGCCGATTTGTTTGCAATTACGTGCTGCCCATCTAGAATGACACCAGAGGACAAATTTGGTGGCATCAGGAGCAGAGCGGTGCATCCTCAGACAGTTTTCAGCGCCAAACAATCAATACAGCAAGTGAAGGTCACCAGACAGTGAATGTCTCAAAGCCACCTGAGTTTTGCAGTGAAAAAACAAAACAAAATCAAAACTCAAATCAGAACCAGAACTTAAAGGAAAAGGAGGAACTTCATTTTTAGAAATAGTCTTCAAAGTGTGCCGTTTCACTTCACTTATTTTCTACACTGCATACGACACAAAATCTTACCAAGTATTTCTTGTCTAGTTTCTAGTGCAAAATATCTTGGTGTATTTGAAATGAGGCAAAACTAAGTTACAAGTAACTTTTTAGCAAAATTTAGGAGCTATAGTGAGCAATTCCTTAACATTGGTAACAAATTATTTTACTTATGACAAGACACTTTTCCGATGTTATATGTATTTTGGTGTATGGAAAGACGAGCCCTTTTAAAAACCTCCTGATGAGTCACAACTGACAGGCACTTAACTGCCGCTACCTAGCAACCCCAGTCCATCACCTAGCAACCACAGCAAAGCCCAGCCAGTTACCTAGCACAACACAGAAGCCTTAATATTGGTTAATAGTTCCACTGGCAGATTATTTCACTTATAACATGGGAAAAATGTATTGTTATAAATAAAATAATCTGCCACTGGAACTAATTTTTTGTCAATATTTAAGAATTATTGATTTAATAGTTGCTATATGTTGCTGAAAAGTTACTTATAAGTTAGTTTTGTCCCATTTCAAAAATACATGGTAAGAGGTAATGTTTTTGCCGTTTAATCTAAATCGAATGGTCGGTCTCTAAATACTCTGTTCATTCTGCAGAAGAAACAGGAACAATTATCATTGGATCCAGATTTGAACCATACTCATTATCGCAGGGATTAAAGTACGGATACAGCTCCTCGGTAAATAAACATTCAGCAAAAGAGTAAATGTGTACTGCTCTGACCACGTCAAAGAATGATACTTGACCTCCGTTGTAGTCAACAAAAACCCCGACATGCTCGACTTTCCCTGTATACACCGCCTCGCCTGGAGAGCTGAAGGTTTCAAACTTGTCTACTAGGAACCAGATGGCCCACAGTCCGGAGTTTGGGCTCCGAACTATGGCCCCGTTCTTCTGGAGCGACGCCGTTGCCACGCCCAGACACCACTCTGTCTTTTGGCCCACGTGAACCTCGAAGTAAAACCTGCGTGAGGAAAATCCTCTCTGCCCCACAACGGCGAGATGCTGAGTGAACATGTTGGGTTTTGGGACCTGGTTTCCCCACAAACCTGTGCCCATGTTGTACCACACCTGCTTCCCGTCAGCGGATAAGGTGAGCATGGGGTGAGCTGTGTCGAAATCCAGCACGATGTCCTCCCCGTACTGCTGCATGTACCTGAGCGTTGCCTTGTTTGATGCGTCCGTGCTGTTTGAGAATCTGTTGAGTTCTTTGTTCAGTTTACCCAGTAAGTCCCGCAGTTGAGATATTGAGTTTCTCACAGATTTATGCATGTACTTCATCTCCAGGTGCCTGATGAAGTTGTGTGTGGACAGGTCCATGGTGTGTGGGAGGAGGGACTGGTTTGGGTACCTCTTGAGAAAACACACTGGGTCTTTAATCTCCTTCAGTTCCTCCAGAATCTTTGCCGTCACCTTCAAACAAGAAAGCTCTTTCTCCATGTCTGTAATTAACCCCGTTGCTTGGTTCTCTGCTGCTTTCTGCTTCTCTTCAAACACCTTAATGAGTTCCTCTTGGGTTGTCTTAATCTCAGTAACCAACTCCGTTAGATCCCGACTTCCATTTTCTATCAGCTTTTTTGTCTCCGTCTTGCTTTGTATCAGCGACTCCTTTGTGTTTTGGACCTTCTGCATCCTTTCTTGAATCATCCGCTGCACTTTGGCCTCATTACCAACCACCTGAGGCATCATATCGTTGTATCCCCTCTGCACGGAAACAACATCGTGGTCGGCGTGCTGCAAACCAACGCAGAGGTCGCAAAGCACCGAGTTGTCGTTCCTGCAGAACAGCGTCATCAGCCTGTGATGCTTCCTGCACACCTTTTCCCCCAAACTCTCTACAAGATCAACCAATGTGTGTCTCTTGAGCTCAGAAACGATGTCATGAGGCTGAAGATGGCTGTCGCAATACGAAGTGACACAGTCCAGACAGGATTTCACAGCCTGGCTGCTGCAGATGTCACACTGCACCTCGCTGCCACAGCTGACCGGCTGCTGACCTGCTGACCTTTGGGTGTGAACATTCAGGACACGAAGAGACTTGAACTGTGACAACAGATCTGCAATGAAGATGTTGACCTTAAGGTTGGGCCTGTTTGGAAAGTCTTCCTTGCAGATTGGACATTGGCAGACGAGTGTGGTGTCCCAGTAGGACGTGATACAGGGCAGGCAGAAGTTGTGTCCACATGGAGTGGAAACGGGTTTGTTGAAGACGTCAAGACAGATGGGACACAGTAAGTGTTCCTCGGTTAAGAGACTTCCACCGGATGCCATTTCTAAAAAACACAAAGCACAATTACATCAACATATTATGCTAAATATCAGAAATAAATTAAGACAGACTTTTTCTGGCTCACACAGATTCATGCTTTGAGGTCTGACCTGCCAATTTTGATTTGTCCCTCAACAAAAACAAGGAAAATGTTGTTTTTTTAAAATCTTTTTTTCAGTATTAGATCCTTCAAGTAAAATTGCTTGACTGTCATCCCTGGCTGATTGACTGGAGCATCTCCACTCAGTTCTTGAACTATTACAAAAAGTACCAGACATCTCTTAGCTGTTCTGGTGATTTTTGACTAGCAGAAAAACACAGGAGAAAACCAAAACAAAAAAATTACATAAGAAAATCCCCAGAATCATCTTTAAAAAGTATCAGCATTTTATGGTATTAAAATAAAGATGTAAAATTAAAAAAATAAAATACCTGTGTTGCTCTTACTTTTTTTTTTTAACTCTATTGATTCTGGCATAATCCTAAATTATATATTACTCTAATATATATTCCAGTTTTCTTTGAGGTTAACCTCTTCATAGAGCTCTGAAAAAAATTAAGAAACCACTTAAAGTTATCAGTTTCTCTGATTTTACTCTATATAGGTTTATGTTTAAGTAAAATGAACATGGTTCTTTTATTCTATGAACTACTGACAACATGTCTCTGAATTCCAAGCAAAAATTTAGTATTTATTTGCAGAAAATGAGAAAAGATGCAGAGATTTCATACCTCAAATAATGCAAAGAAAACAAGTTCATATTAATTTAGAAACAACAATACTGATGTTTTAACTCAGGAAGAGTTCAGAAATCAATATTTTTTAAATATTTTAATAAAAGTTTTAGCACATAAATGAAAGACAAAGCTTTGCATTGATTCCTGGATATCGGTAGTAGTTTAGAATCCAACAGAAAATTAAGAAATTACTCCCAGCAAAAACTAATTTACAAGATTATCCTAATTTATTTAGTCTAAGCACATGTTGATAAAATTAATTTTAGCTTCTCTAAACTCCAAAAAAGGCGCTTTAAAAACATGCTGATGGTTGCTGAGGTTGCAGACTGAAAATTAAACAAGTTTTTAATGCATTTTAAGAATATGATCACTGATTATAACTGTTCAAATTCAAAACTCTATGGCGGATTGCTTGGAAAATACCAAGTTAACATATTACGGTTATAATTTTGTTTAGTTATTCTTCTTATGTTTTTAATACATAAGAAGATAAAATGTAGAATAAATACAAGCTAATGTTGGCAGTAAATTTTGAGTACTTACCGCACAAAAACATCAAACTGACACGAGTTGGTTAATTGTTTAGGCTTTCTGCTGCTGTTACTAGCCTGCAGTCTGCTGCTTTACAGATATTCGTCTTAAAAGATCGTTATAGTAGATGGGAAAATGGATAGAGGGAATTCCCCAATGAAAAGGCTGCAAAAAGACTTCAGACTGGTACTTCGTGTTGATCTGTCACATATAATCCTAATGAAATACATCAAAGTTTATGGCTGTAGCTGAATTTGCCTCTGTGAAAGTCACAAAGCACCATTAAATGGTCTGTTGCTAAGAGTGAGTGAAAGGCACTTAATAGAATCAGACATAACCACCCCCTTTAAAGGAGTAAAGCAGAAATTATATATTTTTATATATAGATCAGTAAGGTTTATATAAGCAACTAACTTCTCAGATAATGGTAACAAGCTTCATTATAAACCAAAAGATAATTACATAAGCTATATATCTTTTGAAGCAGTCTGTCAATGAATACACACAAAGGGTTACTCAGACAATGCGGTGGTTGATCCACGCCCTGTCAATACCAGCTATTGTCATAAAACACATGAACTTCTCTGTTAACCGTCCAATTTGTTTTATGTTTACTGTGCCAGACAAAAAAAACAACAACATTGAAAAGCTTGAAAAGCTACACAAAGCTCACACTGCATTTTCTACATGCATCTACTAAGCATTGCCTTTTTCTTTTTACTTCCTATCCAAGTGTCTTGACTTTAAAAGGGGGGGAGGGGGGGGCTGCAGGAAAAAGGGAAAGAATGTGAATTAGTTTGTTTTTGTGTGTGTCCTTACTCTGGTAAGGGTGACGTGTTTCTGCTCACCTCTTCTGCTGCTTATCTGGCCTGTAGGTTACAGCTGTGTCCCCATCCCCACAGACTGTAGACACAAAACTCAGAAAACAAGAAGTTTTGTAGTTAAAGGGAACAGAAATAACAACATATATGTGCTGCTGAGAGACATGGACGGCTGAAGCTATAAACAATCCCCAGCAAAACCTAATTTACTTTCCGTTTCCTGCACCACGCCTCTTAAAGGGACAGGCACGTATTTGTTGTGTGTGGAGATTTTTCATGTTGAAGGCTGCTTTAAGCTCCCTAATTATTCATAGATATTCAATTTTTTCTTCAGTAGTTTTCTCACACTTCCTGGATTTTACTGCTCCCCATCTTCTCTTCATCCAAACTGGATCAGGTTTGTGTGTTTGCTGCAGTCAAGCAAAACCTCTTGAATGTGTGCTTTTGCGTGTGTGTGTGTGTGTGTGTGTGTGTGTGTGTGTGTGCTTTAGGACTTGCATCTGGGTGATAACATTCCTGGATGGCCAAGCTGTGTGTGTTGCTGAGATAAGACTGTTGCACTAACACTGAAATCCTTCCGCCATTAATCATAGCTCAGTTACCGCTCGACTTTGAAAATCCCCAAAGATCTTCAAGGGGAATTCACCCAAGAACTAAAAAGAACCAAGACTAAATTAAAAGATGTGGAGGTTCCTACCTTAAGATTACAAGGCAAGGGTGCAGATGAACTGAATTGTTATTGTTGCAAAATGAAGGAGAAAGAAAAAGCAAATAAGAGTAAAAAGAAAAAAATTCCCTCACAGCCCCAACAGTTTGAATACAGTTAATCTATAAATTAATCGTCTGGGTCATCATATTACATCACATTAAGATATTTGGTCTACAAACTGGACCAAGAACAATCAGTCAAATTTTGTGTTTTTGCAGTAGGCCGTCACATCAAATAGTTAGCCTTGCCAATTTTCTTGTATTTGTTGCATCAGCTTTGCAGACAAAATGTTAATAGATGCGACAGCCCACTAAAAAGGACCATGATGAAGCAATAAGTGATGTTATTTACTTCACCTCTTACCGGTTATAGTGTTATGCTTTGAGTGATTTTTTTAGTTTTTGCTTTTAAGTTGGATAAAAATGAGAAGTTCAGATTTACCTTCTACCTAAAATGCCTTCAGCTCAAAGCAAAGCGCTGATATTCCAGACTTGCAGGACACTTAACTGAGTTCCCTTTAATTAAAAGCTTTTCATCTTTCTAGTTCTAGGCTTTTGGTCTCCCAGTTTTAATGCCATGTTCCAGTTGTGCTTGGAACTGGGAAACTCCGATTTGCCAGTGAGATAAATCAACTGGAACGCCCTCCAAGGTCTGATTTCCCACTGGGAAACTGGGAGCAACTGTGGCTACCGCCAGTTAAAACTTGTAAGGTGGACTTGACGATTCAATATGGCCGCTCCTCACATCAACAGCAATAAGATGTGGAGGAAACATGTTTATTTTACAAGATATACTTGTACAAGTGAGTCGAAAATTAATGTTACAGGTAGCGCCTGCGACTTTAAAATGAAAATAAATAAATACATGTGGTGTTTGTTTATAGAAAGTAAAGCTTAAAATTATGTTTCTAAGAACTACCGCTAACATGTTTATGAGCAACGCCACGTTGAAACTCCAACTTCTTAACTAGAACCTTGTTATGTTGGGTCTGACGTCAAAACCTACTCCAGGTTTTGCGTTTAACTGGAACGCAGCATAATCTCTCCTCTGGGTTTGTTTTCATCATCTTCATTAGCGCTGCCGTTGGTTCTGTATGATCTTCAGCACATTGACTGCTCTACATTTTGTGGCCTAATTCTGCTACACTTTGATGTCAGCAGTTTCCCCTCTCAGTCTGTCTAAGCTTCACTCTCATATTTTTCCTCCTCAGAGAAGATTACTCGAGCTAGCTGGTGTCACATTAAGGCGGGTTTGATCGTGCTCAGTGTGGATCGGGAGAATCCTGCTGTGGGACTGGACAGAGAATGAGCCATGCTAGCTCTTATGTCTTGATGAAATACAGACATGGGGATAATGTGATCTTCTGCTCCTCACAACATGTCTTTCTTATTCACACTGATCTAAATCCTCCTCATTTCATCCAGAACATCTTTTTTCTCTGCTCTTCCTCAGCAGTTCCCCTTATCTGCTCTTCTTCCTCTCTGCAGTGCCTCTGTCTTGCTCTGAGGGATTCACCGAGTTGGGATACTACAACGGCACCGTGTCCCAGACGGATTCTGGCGCCCCGTGTCTGAAGTGGAGTGAGTTTCCAGACTATGTCATGCAGTACCCGGGTCGCGGCCTGGGCGACCACAGCTACTGTAGGAACCCGGACCGAGAGTCTAACCCCTGGTGCTTCTTCAGGCAGAACTCAGGCGCTATCGGCTGGGCTTACTGCGACTGCCACCAAGGTACGTCAACACATGTTCAGGTCCAATTAAACTCGCCATGAATTGTCCCAGAAGTTATGGTGATAAACGATAATATTGTTGTCTTGAAACTATATTAAGGTAATATAAAGGTAATATTAATGTGAGTACACTCTGCCAATGATCAATAAACTTTAATTTGTAATGAACATTTTACACTGGAACTGATATTTTAAATATCCAGAGCTAATAAACAAAACAACAAATAAAATGGATACTGAAGTCCCTGTAAACAAAATTACAGTTGAGACTAAAAATGTCCAGTCTTTTGGAGAAAAACAAACCATCATGCAAATGGAAATTATCAAGCTTGTTTTAATTTGTTATGTGATTATTTGTGATTTTTCTTTTATGTTCAGAAAACCTCACAGGTGTCTGGTAGACACCATTTATCTTGTGTACTACAGACGTCTTGGCTTTGTGAAACAACAATGCTACTTCTCCACTGCCGTAATTGCGATGGGTCAAGCAGAGACAAACCCAACACATGCATGTAGCATGATGTAATTGGACTCTGCAGAGTTAATTAACAGCTTAGGTCAATGTTCGTTCATTTTCCAGAGAGGTTGTGAAGCATGATTTAGTGATTATAATTTGGCTTTGTAGCAGCTAAACTATAATTAGTGACATTAATTTGTATATTTATTTAATGATTACGTCTTCATTACAACTATTTCTACTACAACAGAGATAGATATTTGTGCTTCTCTGTTATTTTCAGGGGCAGTTCGTCTTGTTGGCAGCTCGTCCTCCGACAGCGGGCGGGTTGAAGTTTACCTGAACGGCCAGTGGGGGGCGGTGTGCAACTCCCACTGGACAGACAGAGACGCGACTGTTATCTGCCGGCAGCTGGGCCTGGGGTATGGAATAAAATAATACTGTAATATGTAATCCGATTAAGTTCAATTCAGTTCAGTCCGGTTTGAATTAGCTTAAAAACTGAGTTAGTTCAGTTTGACTAAAAGCAGTTCAGTGGATTTAGTTCATTTATTTTGACTAAGTTCAGTTCTGTATGGATTCAGTTCAGTCACATGAACTGAATTAAAATTAAGATTTTTTTTATTTTGTTACGTTCATTTCATATCAGTGAAATTAAAACCAGTTCATAAGATTTAGTTCACTTAATTCTATTCATCACAAATAATTCAATTGATTACATTCAGTTCAAGTCAATTTAGATTCACTTTGATTCATTTTAATTCATTTCAATTCAGCTCATTTAAAAACAGTCAATTATTTTGACTTAAATTCTATAAAGTTTGTTGATTCAGTTCAGGTTTGTTAAATTACATTCAGTTTGATTTGATTTAATTCAGTTCAGGTTATATTCCAGTTCTTTTTGATTTAATAAAATTTTATTTAGTTCAGCTTACTTTAGTTCAGTTAAGATCTGTTCAGTGGATTCATTTAGTTAAAATTTTGTTATTTTAAGTTATTTTATTTTCATGTCAACATCATCTTACCGTACCTTCAATTCTGTTCAGGTAATTTTTAATTTAGGCAATTTAGAATTTGTTCAGTGGATTCAGTTCATTCAAATTTGGTTTAATCAAAATTGTTCAGTTCAATCGTATCTGAGTTCATTTAGTTTGAATTACAGTCCATTTCCTTTCAGTTCTGTGCAATTATATCCATTCAAGTACCTTTAATCCAGTTCAGTTTTGTTTATTGTAGCAGTAACTCGTTCTGTATTGTTCAGCTGAATGATAATTTAGTCCAATACCGTCAGATTTCGATTCCAGTCTAGTTAAAAACATCCTATTTACCCTGCAGTTCAGCACAAACTGAATCTAGTTCAATGCAGTCAGATTCAGGAAGCACCTTAATGATTAGATCTCCCTGTACGAAAGTGGAAAGAATAAAAAACCCCACTCCGCTCCCGTTTATCTTTTAAATTTAATCTTTCCAGTGATATTGGTACAGCGCTGCAGCTCTCCCAGTTTGGCTCTGGCTCTGGCCTCTTCCATTATGAACGTCTGGGCTGCCGTGGCGACGAGGACGCTCTGAGTAAATGTCGAAGCAGGACGTTCGTCACCGGTGACTGCAGCCATGGAAACGAGGCGGCAGTGGTGTGTGCGCCACCTGAAGGTTAGCGTGACTTCTCATAAAAACTACACCAGAACATTTCCCCTGTCACACCTGAGCTATAAAGTGACCTCTTTTCTTTGTGAATAATCCCAACTCTTTAGGCTCACACATATTATAAATTCCACTTTCCTCACAGGTAGCGGTCCGCCGCTGCGTTTGGTGGGAAGCGAGGAAGACTTCGAAGGTCGTGTGGAGGTTTTCCACGCGGGCCGGTGGGGCTCCGTCTGTGACGACCAGTGGGACGACAGAGACGCCGAGGTGGTGTGCAGACAGCTCGGTTACGGGTATGTCAATCCATATTTTTGTCATCTGAACAATGAAATCTCTTTAGTTTTGTCTCTTATTAAAAAAAAATTCCAAAGAAACGTTGCAGAATATTTTATTTGTTTGATGTTCAGTATATGAAATCAAACATGAGTTGAGTAGTTCCCTTTTATTAAATTTGCATACAGCTTAAAACTTAAGAAGAAATTTTAATTTCAGCGTAATTACATTTTATGTCATCAAAAGAAATTATACATCAAATATTGATAAATGTTCCAGTTATTATGAATCAAAGGCAACTCTAACAAAAACAAAAAGTCAATTAATGTATCTTTGGTTAAATCTGTCAAATCAGAAATCTTATTACTGTAGTTCAAATGAAAACCTTTGTATTCATATTTAACTTAAGTTTATTCTACAGGCTGATGAAGTTTTACTTTTAAACAGATGCATTTTCTGGTTTACTGTTTTAAGGCTAAAAATAAAGAGAATTTGTGAACCCAATAAATGGGACTTCATTTCTTTAATCATTACCTCTAAAACTACACAGAGCTACATCTGTTAAAGAGGTTCGTTAGGCTGATTGTGTTACAGAGAGTGAGCTGGAAATATTGAGTGGCAGGAGAAACTGGGAGAGCAATGAGTTGCCGGGCAGATCAGGAACAATCCAGGGGAAACACCTGTTTACGTTGCACCGCTGCAGGTTTTCCTCTCCTCTCCAGCTGTCAAACAGCCAATAAGTTGTAACTGAGAAGTGAATCCCATGTTCAGCAGCGGGTTGCATCACGTCTCCCGAAGCGCCAGGGGACAGCTCTGCATCTGTCTGTAAATAAAAGAGGAGCCGACGACGACGTGCAGGTGTTCACACGGCGGCGTGCAGACTCATGTTTGACATGTTTTGACAATTCGAAGCAAAATGGTTGATGTTTTTTGTAGTCTACAGGGTCCAGTTTATTTATATAGTGAGTTTCTGTGTCAAACTTGCTTCATGTTACCAGACTTCTCAAAATCCTCCCTGGACAAAGCCGACAACCTCAGATGCAAAGAAACAAATAAAGATCCAGCACAAAAACAGTCCATGTAATTTATTGGATTTATTATACAACTAAATTAAAAATAATGGCATTTAAAATGTTCAACTATTTATTTTAATCACTGCAGCTTCCTAAATTCAGTCTATGTTTTATTTTTTTTTATAAATAATGACAGTAAGTGATTGCTTAGTAGGTATTGTGGTATAACCTTATGCACACATATACATATTTACGTTATTGGAAAGCTAAGATTGTTGAAATTCCAATAATACATGCCAATCAAAGACACAATTAATCAGTAAATGCTTTTGTCAGACCAAGGGAATTCCAAAATAATGTTCATCTCATGGTCTGCAGCTTATCATTGACAAAACAGAGCTATCTAGAGCAAAAATGGCTCCAATTAATGAACTCCAGTAAAATATTTAGTCCACCACAAGCTGATTGTCCACAATCCAAAATAACCTGCAGCTGAAAACATTTGAAATTTCTCACAGTTTGCATTGTAGCTTCCATTAGAGTTAATATTTTAAGTGTTTTGGGTAAAAACTGGAGAAATATGGTGATTATTTTGACTATTTTCTTCATTCACATTGTATTTAGATTTATTTTATTTTTTATTTATTTATTTTTTTTCTTTTTGTTCAAATGAAACTTCACAAAGCTTGCGAAGTTTCATTTGCATCGCTGCAGATGAAACTTCACAAGTTTCATCTGTGAAGTTTCATTGCAGGCCTAAATAGGTTTTAGGCCTGCAAAAACCTATTTATGTGTTAAACCAACACAAAGTTTTGCCAAATTGATAAACACAACAAAAACGTCACGTGAATTTGGAAGGTTTTTATCGACTAAAACGCCACACAGTGATGTATTTTACATCTGCAATAAGCACCTTTATTTCAAAGTTTGTGACATTATAATAATGTGGATGTGTTTGGATGAGTTTTCAGGTCTCCACTGCTCCAACGCATCTGCTTCTGTTGGTTTTGCTGCTTCTCTTTGCTTTCAGCAAGTCACCTGCGGGCTGTCTTTAAGTTAAACATCAGTTTCAAACAAGCAGAAACACACAGGGACAAAAACACATCCGCAGCAGGGCTTTTATAGCATTTCTCCATCAATAAGTTATGGCTACAAGGAGCCACCTGGTAGCTATTTATTATTCAACAAGGATTTCTTATATCTACTTTATATAGCATATTACTTTGACACATTTAAGTTACTTTGTGTGGGCTGCAGGGGAGCTGCTGTGGAGAAGGGATGTATTCAGAATAAAGTGCTTTTTTATTCAGTTATGACAGATTTTATCTTACATTTTCCCACCATACCAAAACTAAGGAACTCCTGGAAAGCAAATCCAAATAAATATACATTATAAGAAGCCATTTTCTAAGTCTGAACAAAGGTTTCCTGTTCTCACTATATAAAGTAAAAAGTGAAAACATTTTTAAAATGCAACAAAGATTATTTCTGCATTTATGCGATACTTTTTTCACGTATAAAAAAAACACGTATAATCTGTAATGTTTCTTTTAGACCAGTTTAAGCTTGATTGGCATACAGTGTGTATGTTTGTGTGTGTGTGTGGTGTGTGTGTTGCAGGGGTGTGGCGAAGGCCTGGTCGTGGGCTCACTTCGGGCAGGGATCAGGCCCCATCCTGCTCGATGCTGTGAAGTGCACAGGAAATGAGCTGTTCCTGGATCAGTGCCCCCACAGTGACTGGGAGCAGCACAACTGTGACCACATGGAGGATGCTGGGGTCTCCTGCAGCCCTTATACAGGTTACAGCTCATAACACACACACACACCGTTATATCTCTATTCAAACTGAGGACTCTGGATTGACTTCCATTCATTTTAATAACTGCATTTATGCCAAACCCTGACATTTTCCAAAACCCCAACCATCAGTAGTCTAATCCCAACCTTGACTAAAATCGAATTCGCACCTTCCTTCTAAAGCACCGTAGAACTGCAAAAAAGAAAACATTCTCACTTTCCACAAATGCCTCTCAATGGTAAATACTGTGAAAGTGGTCTTCAATATTAAGTATATACAAGTGCAAACACACAAGTTTGCATTACTAATCATATTTGCATCGTCTCCATTCATTTTTCATTAATTTCTGCATCTTAATCCTGACCCTAACCCTACACATAACCACTACCAGAACATACCTAAGCTTAAATCTAACTTAAACTCAATTCACACATTAGTCCTAAACCTAGCCTCTATCCGAAAAACAGAACTTCTTCTTATGGGCCCCATAAGGAGCAGTTGGTCCCCACAAAGTAATATGTGTTGGGAAAATGGCCCTTACACACCATCAAACACAAGGCCACACACACAGAGGTGTGAGATCCTCCTTCTGCCACCCACACCCCCCACTATGTTTTGAAAACTTTGTTTCCTCAGATTTCCTGCTTGAGCAGACTCCAAAAAAAAAAACTAAAGATTAAAATAAAATGCTTTCAGGACACAAATTGCAGACAGAGAAGTTATCTTTTTTGTTGCAGTGCTCATGCCCCACTCGTCTACTCCCATTTGAATGCCGCCCTGGGAAACAGCCGATATGAAAAACCTTGGCCAAATAAACAAACACTCTCATCAGACTCAGGGCAGCTATTTATACCTCCTGAACATTAATAATTTATGACTATCCTTTCTGAGGCAAGCGGGAACTAACAGGAAACGGATCAGTTACTGTACCCAAAGTGAGCTCAATAATTAATCTGAAAGTTAAAATGAATTAGAGCAGTTTTGTTTGTAAACATCAATGTTACCTGGTGGCCACAGTGAGGATTTCGGAGATGTTTCAGATGGCGTGGTGCGTCTGGTTGGAGGCGACACTCCCTGGGAGGGTCGGGTGGAGGTGTTTCACAACGGCGACTGGGGGACGGTGTGCGACGACCACTGGAGCCAGCAGCATGCAGAGGTGGTCTGCAGACAGCTGGGATACAGGTAGGAGCTGTAATCTTGCACAACGCATATTTAAAATTTATTTTAATTGTAATTTAAATTACAGTTAAATAAATAATTGCATAAATTATATGGTAATGTATAGTTTATGCATAAATTATATATTATTGTGTAATAAATATTTTTTAAAAGCTGTACTTTTGTGTGCTGGTGTAAGTCTCCACATGTTTTGGATAGGAATGCAAGTTATTGAGTTAATCTAAAGTTGATTCACTTTATCAATCAACTAACATTTAATTAAATAAATTTTCTTAAAAACTTGACTTCTTGCTTTTATAAAAGGTCTAACCATCCTTCCATAACATATAGTGTTAATTTTTCATAATATGCTGAATATAAAAAAAAGAACATAATTATTATAATTTTAACATTATTTTGTGTCAGTTGTATTAAATGCTGACCGAATCAACACAATATTGCGGTTCTCTCACAGTGAACAACACTGGAACAAGAGCAGCAGGAATGTTAAAACTTCGCTCCATGAAGCGCTTTAAACCGACAAAAATCAACTTTCCTTTTTGGCATCATGTCTTTTCCCGTCATTTTACAATTTTGTTGCGTTATTCCCACCGCTTTTCAGTTATATTATCCTCACCTTCATAGCACGTCAGTAATATTTCAATAAGTTGACGCTGCTGCGCCATGACGTTCGGCTGAATGAGAGTTATTTTAAGGTGAAACTCAACGAGCTTGCTGAGTGTCTATATTTCAAAACAGAACCGCATAATGTACATTTTCCATCTCACACCGGACTCCTTTTGGACCGTTTCTCTTTCCCGTATGGCGTAGCCCCGCCGCCATTTTTGTTTCCTTATCAACGGCTCCGCTTAGGGATGACCAGCGGCGCCCTCTGCTGATTGGCGGCCAAACTACTACAGTGACGAAGGTCTAACAAGACTTTCTTGAGATTTAGGTCGTTTGGATCGCTTGAAGAAAATTTTCATTTGATATTTCAATTTAAAAAAATTACAAATAAATAAATAGGCGTTTGTTCATTTTTATTAAATAAAATTTCTGTTAAAATGTTAATTTTACAAATATTTTTTGCCACATAATCTGTCACATTTAATTTCTGGAAAAATATTTTCAGAAAGATTATGTCGGACAACTAAAATATTTGGCTCCTCCCAGGTAACTTTGGTAATTAAAAAGTAAATGGTTCCAAATATACAGGATTTATTGAGTTATTTAGTTAATCGATTGAAACTAATTTTAATCTAACAAACCATTATTTATTAGAATAAAATAAATAATCTAATATCTATTGAGTTAATTCAGTGAATAAATTTTTAATTCGATTACTTCCCTTGTCTTCTCGCATATGAAGTTAGAAAGAGAAATCCTCTCTGCCATCTTAACTTTTCAGGGGTCACGCTGAGGTCGTAGTGGACGGGATGTTCGGGGAGGGCGTCGGCCTGATCCTCCTGGACGACGTCCACTGCGAGGGATCTGAGACTTCCCTGCTGGACTGTCGCCATGGGATCTGGGGACGGACGGACTGCTCCCACAGCGAGGACGTTGGCGTTCGCTGCAGAGGAAGGTCCAGCCAGGAAACCAACGAAGTGCCGGTCATCGCACCTTCAACAGGTAACGCACAGAGACAAACGTGTAGAGGAAGTTAAACTCAGGCCAGAACTAAGAGATTTTAATGTTCTGAAACTTTCAACTGTTCTATTTGGAAAATGTAACTATCGCCACTTCAATCAGGCTTATCTTCAGCCCAGGCAAGTGTTAGTCATTTAAAGATTTGATTTTAATTAATAACATGTTTATGGCATCTGTTACGTCAGAATTAGTCTTAAGTCTGTACAGCATAAAGATGAGTTCACTCCACATAGTATTATAAGCTTCAATGTATTTTATTCAATTTGTATGTGATAGACCAGTAAAACAGTTCATAATAATTATTCCAGCTATAAAACATTTATACGTGAAATAATTTGCCACTGGAACTACTACTTTTTCACCAATATTAAAGAATTATTTACTTAAAACAGACTTCTGTATCTTTCTGTAAAGGTACTTGTAAGTTAATTTTGTGTAATTTTAAACATGCTAAGATATTTCAACTAGAAACTAGACCAAAAATAGTAAGATTTTGTTTTCGCAGTGAAGCCTTTGGTTGAAGCAAAGGTGTTGCATGTATATTTCTTCAGCTTCAAAAATTACGCTCTACTTTGTGATATTTTATCAAATTTAAATAAAGCACAATGGCATTTATGGTTATTATGTGACAAAACGTGAGAGGATTAACAAATGTAAATACTTTTTGCAGGCCACTGAATGTGACTACATTGTTTCTAGATGTCAAACACATGTGTTTGTGTGTCTCAGAGTTAGCTGCAGATAAAATAAATGCTCCTCTGGGGTTCAGGTCTGCCTGCCAACGTGTTCAGGTCATTAGAATGAGAATAGCTCTTGAATGCCGAGGCACCAGATGACATTTAACTCTGTCAGAGGACACATAGTTCAGAGCATCCCAGCAGACTGGAACATGCGCGAATATGAATGCAAATGAGAGTTTTTCTCCCTGCCAGGACCCCTGGTGCGTCTCGTGGGCAGCAGCAGCAGGAAGGAAGGTCGAGTCGAGGTGTATCTCCATGGAGACTGGGGAAGTATTTGCGACTCAGGATGGAACGACCTCAACGCCGCCGTGGTGTGCAGACAGCTTGGACACAGGTTTAATTTTATATAAGAGTTTGGGCTTTTCTATTTTAATCTGTGCAAAAAAAAAGAGAGAGATGACTTCCCTGATGTTTGTTTTTCTCAGTGGTGGAGCAGTAGCAGCTAGAGGGTTCGGTCAGGGGAAAGGGCCCATCCACCTGGACCAGGTGAGGTGCACTGGGAAGGAGGAGTTCCTGGGCGAGTGCCCTTCACTCGGCCTGAACGTCCAGGGCTGCAGACGCAGGGAGGACGCAGGGGTGAAGTGTGACTTCGAGCCGCGGAGGTTGGCTGCGAAGACCAAACCTCGGGACGAGAGCTGCGGGATGAGGAAGCTGGTGGAGGACAAGGGGAAGACAGGAAGTCAAGGAGAGAGCAGCACGCTCAGGTAAACCGAGGGTGAACTTTGATGCAGAAAATATGCACAGACATAAATAAGCTTCTGGTGTGACAATGGCTCCATCTAGTGGAAGCATAAGGAAATTTAGCATAATTACTCCTATTTGTGGCGCTTTGGTAACAGAAGCAATAGGACAATATATAGATAAACATTGATTGACAAGATTCTACTTGTAAGAAATTGTTTTTATGAACAGTTTGTAGTTTGATTAGTTTCCTTGGTTTTAGTTAGATGTGAAAATTAATTATTTTACATGTGTGTAGTTATTTTCATCACTTCATAATCTATTAAATCATACTAGATTACCATCAACTTGACCAGGGGCTACAGGTGGAAATTTTCATTTTTTGCTATGACCGAGTACCACACATCTCTTCTTTTAAAAGGTTAATTAAATGTTATACGTTGTCTCTGGGTAAAATAAGCAGACACAAACTTTCTTAGCCTTATTGCAATAAAACCTTCCTTAAAATTTAGACAGGTTTCCTCTGGTATCTTAGGTGATGAGCTCCTAATTGTTGCTCCTTCCTATCATCCTCATTTGCACTTTTTCTCAATTGCTTTGATGCATTTCTCTAATCAGAATTAAAATTCTCATACCTGTCAGCTGAGTTTCCTTTAGAAACCAAAAGAAGAAAAAGATTTATAATGGTTTCTTTATTATGCATTTGCTCCTAGGACGACTTGGCCCTGGCAGGTGTCGGTGTGGTTTCACTCTCGAGAAGGATCCGGCGGTCCTCTCTGCAGCGGGACTCTGATCAGCCCCTGCTGGGTGCTGACGTCTGCTTCCTGCCTCAGCAGGTGAATCCGGCTCCTGACTCTTCATCACTTCCTCTAACAAAATGATTCTCCAGCGGGAACCGTTCACTGCTTCCTCCTAAAGCGCCCTCCGTCCCTCTGCTGCAGGTTCGACCCGTCGAGGTACGTGGTTCGCGTCGGGGCGTCGGAGCAGACTTTTAAACCGGAGCAGGTCGTGGTTCACAGGAAGTTCAAAGGTCAGAGTGGAGGCCACGACCTAGCAATGCTGAGACTGCCCAGCGCCAAGGGTCACTGCGTGACGTTTGAAGCGAACACAAACGCAGCCTGTCTACCTGCTGCCGACTCAGCTACCGGGGCGAAAACTGGATCGTGTGTTGTCATGGTTACCACAAGCTGGACTGGACCAGGTTGGTGATTTTTCTCCCGGTCATCTTTGATAAACAGCATCAAAACAACCAGAAACATCCTTAAATAAAACATGAAAACATTATGATTTAATGATTAAAAACTGACTAGAACATAACAAAAAATTTCTTTTGACTTTAACATTGTCGGTTTGAATATTTTCTAAAATTTTCTATTAGTTTTTACAGTAAAATGTTTCTCAAAAGGACATCTTTATAATTCTTAAAACTGCCCATGAATAAATAAATTATTAAGAACATAAAAAAGACTAAAAATTAATGATAAAAAATGACTACTACCACAACTAATAATCGGAGTGATGACAGTAATAATACTTATAATCAAGCTCTTCATTATATTCAGAATGATTAATGATGAATAATTGATGCTAATTACAATAACATACAAATAAAAAATTAACATAAAGTAAAAATGGATGCCATCATGGACTCAATGAAGTATTTCCTATCAAAACAGGACACAGAACAACTGGTAAAAGGAATAAATAGTGGAAACAACAGAAAATGATATAAAAATGTTTAAAATTCCCAAGATTAACTTGACAAAATGTCAAACATAATAAGAAATAAAGGTAAATATTTGGACAATTTTCTGTGTTGCTATAAAACTTGTCACTCTGGCGCCATCTGGTGGTGGAAAGACGAAAGGACTTCAGTGAAAGTTGCCAGAAACTACCGGAAACATCATCCTAAAAGTTTGTTCCTTTTATCTATGAAAATGTATGTAAATAATCAGTTTCACTGTTTGTCATACACTCAAGATAGGACAGAAAAAAAAAATCTAATTAAAGATATTTATTTTCATCTACTTTCAGTCTATTTAAGACAAATGAAGCACAGACTACAGACAGATCCTGCAGGCAAAACAGGGAATGGTTTGTGAATAAGTAAGAGTTGGGGTAAACAGATCACCCGAACACGATGATTTGATCAGCGCCAAAATAAATAAATATTTTAAATGAGTCTATCCGGACTATCATGTGATAATCAGATATTTAGTAGCTAGAACCTGGGGTCACTACTATCATGACTCCACTACAGAACCGTCACACTTCTTGTTAATACAGCAGAGTTTACATTTTATTTAGGAATTAAATCCTCGGCTCAGCTCATCAAGTGTTGACGTTTAAAATATTTCCTGCGTTTTTTTTTTTCTCGTAGACTCAGTCATCGCTTCGTGGGTCGCTCTGATGTCGTCCTGGCAATGCAAGAAGCGCTTCGGTAACAGTTTCTCCAGTCACGGCACGCTGTGCGCCGGCAGTCCGCCGGACACCAGCCTCCTTCACGGCGATGGTTGCCAGGGCAACTCTGGTGGCGGGCTGCTGTGCCAGGAGGAATCAGGCCGATGGGTCGTGGCTGGGGTCGTCGCCGGGGGCTACGGCTGCTCCGACCCATCCTCCCCGGCGCTGTACACCCGAGTGAGCCGCTTCAGGAGCTGGATCGACGAGGTCATCGACACGCACGGGCGTCTGGAGGAAACGCACGCACCCGCAGCGACGCGAATCGAGCCCTCGCGCACCGATGATGACATTTCACACGATGAACACTTCGACACACACCAAGAGCTCAAACACAAACACACACACACTCATCAGCAGCCCAGCTTCAAGAACACACACATGTTCCACACAGAGGATGCAGACAAAAACAAACAGATGGAGGTCTGATTGAGGCCGTGCCATTGGCTACCACCTGTGCCACGTGACCACCCGGAGGGAGGAAGTAGCTTAGCATTGAAGCAGTTTTACCGACAGATTTGAGGCAGAAATTGGTGTGAAGTTTGGGATGATCCAGATTAACAGCATGATAATTATCAGGGACAAATCAGAACAGCATGACGAAAACTATCAGAGGGTTTTACTGAACATGGTCACACATTAATCTATGCTAATCTAACTTATTTACTTGTCCTCTGTGTGAGTTATTAGGAAAATAGTGAAACTAAATCAGAACATATTTAGACTCTCTGTAAAAACCTCGACAAACCTGAGATGAATCATGTAGATAATCCCCTGCAGCAGGCCAGACTCGTCCCGGATTAGCTTTTATATAAAACTTCATGTGTGCTTATACTTTTCAAACAGGGCTCATTTCTTCAGGTTTTTGTCTTATAAAGTTACAAGTGAAAGTGCCGTAGGTAATTTAGCTGCTTATCTCAGGACCATACCACTGCTTTAGCATGCGCTGCTGTAGGGTTTCCCCCAGAAAACTTGCCAAGCCTGGTGGTCGGGGCGCCGAGGCGGTCCACCGGCGGTCCACCATGTTTTTGTATTAAAAGATGTTAAGTAGACAGGAAATTTAAAAATATTACTGGGTAATTATATGTTATGGGAAAACATGCCAGTGAGATGCTATTTAAACCCACAACTAGTCTTAAAAACAACAAATCAAAAAATACAATTAAAATGAACATGAATTATTTGCACTTCTGTTTAATCCAAATTAAGTCAGCGCCTCCTTCAGGCCCCCAGGGCTTCAGGGACCCATTTTAACACAGACCACACATATATAAATGTAACATTTGTTTATTGAGATTATCAATGCTGCTAAATTTGATTTAATGGTTTCAGCATACATACATTAAAAGATTTTAAATGTCTAACATTTAAATGTAAGATTTAAAGGAGCTGGCAAGTTTACTCTGTACAACTTTAAGGAACAATATTCATATTAGATTGTTTTGTTTCCATACCAACGATCCGATGCTGAGTTTAATCTTTGAGTTTGAGCTCTGTTTGTTCACAAATACAAATTAGTAAATTATAATTTATTGCTTTTTAGGTTGGCCAATTAAACTACTTCCCCTCTCCCAGATTTCACTAAGTCTAACACAGAAGATGTTAGAGGTGCTGATGTCTTTAGCAGCGAGTCAAATTCTGCTCAAGGCCTCATGCAGCCTTGGACCGGCCCTGCAGGAGTTAAATCCGCTGCACTGCGCAGAGATGCGGAACAAACGGGAGATTTAATTTAATGCTGCTAATGTGGCTTTAGTAGCTCTTCCATTTCGTGTCTGTTGAGTTTTAAACAAGGGGACACAGAAGCTATTTTGGTTGGTCCAGTTTGTGGAACGAGTTTCTCAGATCTCCGCGCACATTAACTCTGGCTGAGTAAGTGGACAAAGCATTTGATATGGTTTGATGCTTCGTGTAGCCGGAATAATAAAGATAAAATAATATAAAACCAGCGTGACGCGTGACTACGAGGAGAGCGCGAAAGCTCCTCACCGGGCTGAACCTGCATGTTGAGGTTAGCGCTGGTTCGTTAACCACTAACGGGAACACAGACATAAACTTTACAGGGAAGACAGAGCCACACGCTGAGCAGCGTGTTGAGATGTAAACGCCCCACATAATTCTTTGTTCACAAATATAAGTCATTCTCACCGCTCCGCCAACGCGCACGTCTGAAAGCGCGACTACAAATTATTCCTGCGGTTAACACAGAGCTGCGCAACCAGAGCTAACGCGGTGGGTTTAAACTTTTACCTTGATAATATAGAGTTCTCCAAGGAAACATAATGCATCACAGGCGGTTGATGTAAATATCCATACAGGTCAGCCTGTGTCCAGTTTGAGTGAAAGGAGGCGCGCGCGATCCGCGCTGAGTTAAACTAAGGGCTCAAGCAGCGGCAGCGCGCGAGGCGACGTGCAGACGGTGTGATTGGTCCGCGCGCTGCCGGCTTTAAATGCATGAACTATAAACCTATCTTCTATAAATAAATCTGCTCCGCCAGTGAAACGTTAGAGCAACAGAGACGCTTGCAATCCGGCTTTAAAAAAAAAGAAGTGATTTAAAAAAAAAAAAAAATTTCCTAAAAGCAAAGCTTAGCCTGGCGGGGGGTCTAGTAAAGCATGGTGGGCCGCCAGGCTTATAATACACTGGGGGAAACCCTGGCTGCTGTATTTATAACCTTTGACCTGCAACATAGCGTGAACTAAGATGAAATAATTAATGGTTGTTGGTGTCTTAGTGAGGGAAGCATATGATAATATTAGCGGCTATAACCTTTAGCGTAAAGTTGCTGTCTGCTCTGGCGTTCATCCACCACAAGAGGGAGCTACAGCGAATGATTACTAATCTGGAAAAGTCGGCTGATTTTTTTCCAGGTCTGGATGAGTATGGACAAAGAAAAGAAAATATGTTAAAATACTTGTAATTTTTCCCTTCCATTTTTTCCATCTTTTGCTCACTCTTTCTTTCATTCTTCATTTTTTTCCTCCTTCACTTACATAACTCCAGCATTTCATCCTTCCTTCACTTTTTCCTCCCTCCATTCCTTCAGTATACTTTCTTTCTCTTATCCTTCTTTCCTTGCTTATGTCATCAATTTTTATCCTTCAATTCTTCCTTTTCTTATATCAATTTAGTCCTTCCTTCTTTCCCTTCTTAGACTATCTTTCCCTTCCTTTCTTTGCTCCTTCATTTTTTCATTCTCTGTCCGTCCTTCCTTCCTTATATCATCCATTCTTTTGTCCTTCAATCTGCCCTTTCTTCCTTCTTTTTCTTTCTTTTATTCTTCCTTCCTTCCTTCTTTCCTTCAACATTCAAATTGAACATTTATGGACTAAAACGACAGAAAGTTGAAGAAATGTGGGTTTTCTGCTGGACTCATTATATTCCAGATGTGTAAAAACCCTGATATTTATGGTGTTGATTGATCGTTTACCCTTCAATAAAATATAAAACATGGAGTTTAACAAACCCCACGCCCCCCTCTCAAGTTAAACTGATCAGAAACAGCAGCATAGCAGCAGTTTTAGTATCTTTCTATATTTAAAAGCAGGAAAAACACTGGTATGGTCCTCTAAGCCTGTACAGGAAATTATCTTGTTTGAAAGCCATTGGACGCCTTCCGTCAGGTGATAAATATCCTTTTTGTATCGCTCTAGACCCATACAGTAGATAGTTCCTCAGATAGATGGATAGATAGCCGCTGCTCCTGAGTTTAGATAGTTAGTCAACCTGCAGAGGCTTTTTCTGTTGCTCCCTGCGCAGATGTGTGATCCCACCAGAAGGGGGCGAAGTTGCTGTATTTTCATAGGGCGGCCCGCTGCCAAACGACCCGGACCTGATGTTGTTTTTATACGGTCGCAGTAATAAGTGTACGGATTCGTGCTTGATGTGCTGTGAATCATTGTGTCGTGAAGCATCTTGTAAACTGTTCCCGCCCTTCCTGAGCCTGTTGTTCTGGTCCTGTACATAAATCCGCCCCTGCAACCCCCCTCAGACTCAGTGATCTCTTGTAAATACAGTTTGTCTCGGAAATGTGAGGCTGCTGCTCCCTGGTGTAACGTGCTGAATCATGGTTGAGTATTAAAGCATTTACTGACTAAAATGTCCACGTTTTGCTTTTATTTCTCTTCTGAGACGCAGTGGATGTTAATATTTCAAAACCTGCATCTGCTTCAATTTACAAAAGATCATGCATGAAAACTTCTGATGTCAGGGAATTTCCTGAACCAAGATATCAAGATCATAAACCAACGCCTAGCAAAAGTCTTTGCACTGTAACACAGTTTTTCATGTTGGAACTTCAAACATGAACATACTTTATTAGGATATTATTAGGAGAACCCATCAGTAGACCACAATTGGGAGGTGGAGGGAAAAGTTATTTATGGTTTTCAAGTAAAAGCACAAATCTTTAGTCTGGCACCCCTAAATAAAATACATTGTAGCCATTTTCTCACAGTAAATATAACCCATTTGTGAGTTGTATGGAAATACTGAGTCAATACTTGTAGAATCACAATAGTACAATATTTTGGGGTACAAAAACACAAAATTTTATTACGTATTTTTGGCTAGTTTGTCATGCAGATATCTTGCTACTGTGGAAGTCAGCAGAAAAAGACAAAAAAGTAATTTGAGTCTTGTTTTATTCTCAATGTCTTCCAACCAAAACCAAAAATAGCTCTACACCAAACGTGTAGAGCCGAGCTCCTACACGTTTGGTTAGCTAGTTTTACCTGCTGAACAATGGCGGTGTTTTTTTTTTGTGTTGACTTACCATCCTGAAACCACTTTCTGCAGTCTTGCGGGTTGCTTTTCAAATATGTACGGTTGTAAAATTGCGCGTCTGTTTGCTGCCAGTTTCACCAGTGTTTCCAGTGTAAACGTCGAGTTGAGGGGCGTAGTCAGTAGAAACCTGTTTGGATTTAAAGTGACAAGACGCTAAAACACATGTCAAACTCGAGGCCCGTGGGCCAAATCCGGCCGACTGTAGCTTTTTATGTGGCCCTCTACATCCTACACTGAACACTAAGTCTGTTTAAATATGTTATCAATCAAATCAATGATTGATTGATTTGATTGAGTTGTTTAGTACCAAATTATATCAATCAGTCCCTCCAGTCTCTTGAGAATTAATGTGGAAATTCGCACAAAATCAACAAATCCCGGGACGTTTTTGCCCTAATACAGTCTAACGCAGATTTTTCTTGAAAATTGTCAAAAACTTTCTTACTTGTACTAAACAGCTGCCTCAACGTCAATTGATGTCAAATTACAGACCATGATCTTTACAGCGAGTTATAAAAAGTCAAATTTACCGTCACAAATAAGCACAAATGTTTTTAAATCAGTACCACAAACACTTTGATTTTTATTGCAGAAAAATCACAAAAACAATCAAAATTCCAGAGGAACTGAAAAGATGTTCAATATTATTTAATTTTAAGAGTTTATTGATATTTCAAGTTTAGCGAACAGGTTTAATCAATACATTCTGGCACAACCGGCCCTTTAAGAGCTTTTATGATCTTGATTTGGCCCAAAACAAAAATGAGTTTGACGTCCCTGCCTTAAAACGTCTCATCCTGAAAGGGGCTCACAACATGAGGAACTGAGCGAACTGAAATGATGAACAACATAAACTTTAAATTATCCTTTGGGTTTGTCAAACCCAAGGAGAAACAGTTTTCTCCCGTCTGCTTGTTCCATTGTCAAGGGCAGAATTCAAGGAACAACCATCCGGACTGGAGGCCATTTTGTAGCTTAGTACGTTTACATTTGAGCCACAAACTTCCCATCATGGGATGATGATGAACTGAGCAGTACTCTCTTTGAGAAAAAGAATTGGAGAAACAAAATAAAGTGATTAGTTACAAAACTGCAAGTAATTGAAAAACAAATCTTCTTAGCCGCTGTTCTCAGTCACCCATGAGCGCTGTTAATCATTTCCTTTGTTCCTCCATGAAAACAGAGGGACCAGAGCGGATTGGCCTTCCATTCACTGTAATGAGCCTGCAGCCTGTCAGGAGGCAGATGATTTATTGATTCTTAATGATTTACATAAAATGGGCTGAGATTTTTAAAATTAAATATTAATGGTGGCGTAGGAATGGAAGAGTGTGATTTTATGATAAACACTCAACACGGAAAACAACTTTGCTCTGACCGTCAAGTCACTTTAGATGAAATGTGGTTTTAAATTATTAATTACTGATTGAGAGAAAACGTCCTGGATGCTTCAGTCTTCCTGAAGACTCTTTATTGCTTTTCCACATTAATCAAGTGATGAATGATTTAAACTGCAAACAGACATGTTGCTTTTAACTATTTAGGCGTTGGAGGATCAAGTGTGTTTGTGTTTCCATAGGGAGCCAGAGATATTATTATTAAATTTAAAATATAAAAATATATATACTAAGAATTAAATTAGGTTGGGAATAAAAAGATTTATTGAAATATTTAACTAAATTTGGAAATTATGTAACTGTTTTCAAATGATTAATGACGCTAAGAAATATAGAAAATTTAATGAAAAATTAATTTTATATATCGTAATTTTAACGTGGACGTTAATAAACACATTTAAATCTAGAATGAATCTATAAAACCACCATATATTTGGTAAAAAACTACATTTTTGATTTTATTTTCTAATTTTTTTAACATTCTCCAGAAGGATGCTATTTAATGCCTCGCATTACAAATGTCGATTATTTATGTTGAAAAATAAAATAAATTCATAAGATGTTGCAATATGAAGCCTTTAATAGCATATGTTTTAAAATACGTTCTTTGTATAAAATGTTCCTTATGAATTACATATAAAACCCAATTAATTTTTTATGCATTCATTTCAAAAATAATTATTGAAAAATGTTCAGATGTTAAAATAATTTTTAAAATAATAAACATATTTATGCATCTAAAAAAAAATTACAACTTTTTTTTTTTTTTTAGAGATCTTACACATTAATATTTCTATAGCAACATTTTTAAAGTGAATGTTTAAAATTGGATGTAGCGCAGCCATGTGAAACTGGGGCAGATTTACAGGAAGGAGCTGATAAACTGCTGAGTCGCGTTTAGCTTCCAGGGTTCTGCCAGTATTCACAGCTGCAGGTCAGAAAATGCAGCATTTTCTGCTCAGAAAAAAACCCAGAGCACCTCAAACGTGGCGTTTGCAGTTTGATAACGCGATACAGTTAATCCTGCTGAATCTATCTTATTCAATACGCTTCTGTAACCAAGGTACCAACAGAAAAAGGTGACATGTGTGTCTCGCAGAGATTAAAAAGTAAATAAAAGCTGACATAATTTCCAGGATGTAATGATGTGGTTTTATGTAACGCCTCTTGTTTGAAGAACTGCTTCAGAGATCGAATGTGGCCACGAATCACCAGGTGAGAAACACCTGGTTCATAAAGTACAGGTAAGGAACTTGTGAATCAATGAAACATTTAACATCTTTAATACATTTAGCTATTTATTGCTTAGTTTCTCCAACTTAAAATGACACCTTTTAGCTTTAGCTGTAGTTTGTGGACAGTTATAGTTTATTCCTTACTTGTTTTGTTTCTTTGTAACTCATTAGTAAATAGACAGTATGATTAGTATAATACCGCATTATAATTATTAATTAGCTCCTGGAGATTTTCATTACATTTAATTCAATTCTGAATATTTTATTGATGCAAAAATAAACCTTACACTGCAAAAACACAAAATTGTAGCGAGTATTTTTTTTTCTATATTTAATGCGAATAATTTAGTACACATGAAACAAGACAAAACTAACTATCAAGAAGCTTTTCAGGAATAGAAGATTTAATATTGATTTTAAAAAAAAGTATTAATTACACTGGCATTATTTCAATTATAACAAGGGAAAATGTTTTGCGATAAGTGAAACTAGTACTTTTTAGATTAATATTAAGGAATCATTTACTTAAAAAAGGCTCCTACATCTTGCTGAAATGTTACTTGAAAATGTTGTTTTGTCTTATTTCAGGTGTTTGTAGTAAAAACTAGAAAAATGCCAGGTAAGATTTTATGTTTTTGCAGTGTATTTCAAACTTAGAGTTTGAAAAGTTGAGAATTTGTTAGGAAAAAAAAAAAGAAATTTCTGAGTTTCAGAAGTCAAACAGTTTGGACTTTTGAAAATTTTCTGAGTTTCAAAAGTTGAAAAATGATCAACCTTTGAAACTCAGATCTTTCAGAATTTTTCTTGCAATTTTTCGAATTTTTGAACATGGAAGTTTTCTAGTTTTTTTATAGAAAATTTCCGAGACAAATCTCTGAATTTCTGAGTTATTTGTCAGAAATGGCCTTCTTTCTACCCTCTACCTTATGGCCCAGATTCGGCGTTCAGATTGCCGGGAAAACGTTGAATATGGATCGGGTCTGGGGGATTCGCCTGCAGAACAGCAGCTGGACTCGGTTCCTTCTCCCTTAAAGTTGAAGCTTTTCTTGACGCAGGCAGTGAACCCAGTGACCCTCGGAAAAAGAGCAGAGCGAGAGTTTCTGTATTGGGGTGAGATCTACACCACGCTGTCACCTCCACATCCTGTCTGCCCCGCAGCTCTTTTTCCTTTTTGCCTTCATCTTTACAGCTGGAAAGTTCCCATCTTTGAAGTTTGGAGCGCCATGAATCCGTCCCGATGCTCCGCTGTGCTCATTGTTCATGTGTGGAAAGCTGCAGCGAGAGCAAATCTCAGGAGGAAACTGCTGCCAGCCAGCCTGCGCGAACTGCTGCAGTTTTTAGCATCTTCACTGCAGTGCAAAGATTTCTTCCTCAAGAGCAAAAATGACGCCCTCAGGTCTCAATTTAATAACTTTAATTGACCCTTTTTAATAAAATAAGTTCACATCAGAAGGGCATATAACAGCTTGACAATAAACGTTTACACGACATAGTTACAATGAATTTAAGTCCAGTGATTTTTTTTTTCTTTCCACTTGATGTCTTTAAACTATAAACACAATAAAAAGTTACATGTAATTAGTTACTACCCAAGTCTGCGACTGGACTTCAGTAAAGCTCTGCAGTCATTCTAAAGTAATAAAAACACATTGCATTCCTCTGTTGCAGGAGAGCAACAAGAATATCACTGAAAATCTGTCATGATCTGAAGGTTTTCCATGAACTGTTCTCTAGTTTCACTCCAAATGACATTCAGCTTCGCTGCAATACAGTGTATTGACTCATGAGAGCCGAATGCAAAAGCATGCCGCACTTATCAGTTTACAGCTTGCTAAAACCCTTTTATCAAACGTCCGAAGTTCCCTCCACATCCACAGTCTGTTTTGTTGGTCTATTACATTAAATCCCAATAAAATAAAGTTTGTGATTGCACTTAAAAACGGTTTATCTTCTTTGTAAAGTCAGAATAATTGCACGTACAGCAGTACAGTTCACTCTGGGGAGTTTAATTTGAAAGATGAAGCACTGCAACTCAGTGGCTGCACAATAAGGAAACCTTGTTTTGTTTCAGAAGGAAGAGGAAAAAGGATTTGTCAAAAAGGTTTACAATGAAAAGAAACTTTGTGAAAGGCTGCAGATATTAGCAGGGAGCGTCTTTGTAATGATGGGGAAGTTTTCTGGAAGACCTTTGAAGGTCAAAAGTAATTTAGATTCAGGCGATTCAGTCTGGCTTTCCTCCTAATTTCTTTGACACTGAAGAGTCGGAGGTCAGCGATAGCTACCAGGACACATTCCCCCACGAGGTTTCTCCTTTCTGCGTCTTTGATGAAGCCTCTGTGTCTGTGTGTGTCAGTGTTAACCAGCTGCTGAGCTCTGCTCATTACTCATACAGAAAGCAGAAGAACCAGGGGAGCTGTCCTACATCCCAGAGACGCACACGCACAGAAAAACCTGAAAATAACTCGGACCGTCACCAGGGCCAGCAGAAACGCTTTTCAAACGCTTCGCTGTGATCACTGCAGCCGAAACGAGAACGCCCGAGGGCGGAGAGGGGGAGACGGGGTGGCGTCCGGAAAATCTGGACAGAAAGGGCGGCTTCATTCACGTACCTCACTGCACAAACACAAAGCCTTACTAAGCATTTGTGGTCTAGTTTTTACAGTAAATATCTTATTGCACTTGAAATGAAACAAAACTAACTTATAAGAAAGTTTTCAGCAAGATTTGACTTGTTTTATGTCCATAATTCCTTACTATTAATTAAAAAACTAGTAGTTTCACTTGCAGATTATTTCACTCACAGCAAGACATTTCTCCCATGTAGGTGGGCAAAGTACCCACAAATTGTACACAAGTAAAAGTAGCACTACTTTCACATATTTTTACTCAAGTAAAAGTAAATTGTAGCCATCCAAGTAAAAAAGTATTTGGTAAAAAGTATCCTCAAGTATTGAGTAACAAAAAATTAAAATTACTTCATCAGACGAACCAAAATATGGAGTTAAGTGGAAATTTTGGTATTTTAAGGATGAAAATGACAATAATTCACATAAGTAACAAAAAATAACAAAAATCAGGCAAAATAACATGTTACTAAATCAGTTTCTGTCAATAAAAAACTTATGAAACTTCAACAAAAGCTGCAGATATATATTTATATATATATGTATGTGTGTAAAAAATCAAAACAAAGTGGTGCAACCCTGTGAAATAAAAGAGCAAGACAATTTCAGAACTTTTTTTGTTTTCTTTACATGTCCAATCTGAAAAGTGTGGCATGCATTAATATTCATCCCTCCATTAGTTAATAGCATGTAAAGTCTTTTATTGGGCTCAAAAATAAACTCACTGCCAGTTTACAAAGTGTTACAGCAAAAAAAAAAAAAAAAAAGAATAATTTCTTTGCAATGCTCCATTGCATTCATCCAAGTTGAGTCAGGAAAGTTGTTAAAATTGAAAATACTTTTGATTCCTCACCTCACCTGAACACACCTGTGTGTGGGAAGCACAAAACGTTGATTAACACATCCAAAGTTGTTCTTAATTCCCACTTAGAGGGATAAAAATAAAAACTTATATGGGAAATGTGTGTCTAGTTCATCAAGCTGAGTAATAAGTCAGCAGAATAACAGTTGACTATTTATTATGCACATATTATGCACAAAACCTGACTTTTACTTAAATATTTATGCTTGAGGTTTAACATTTTAGAGCGGTGTAAAAATAATACTTTTCTAATAATTGTATTTTATAACCTCTCTCCTTAACTGGACTTATTTTTAGACTAAATCACACAAAGGTGAGTTTTTAATGAATAATTTAAGGTTGTACTGGATTTTATTTAGGGGTCCCAGAGTAAAGGGGGACACAAACCTTTTCAGATCTTATCTGAAACACGCAGAAGTTTGAGACAAATAAAATTCAAATAAAAACACTTTGACATTTGTTAATTATTCACCCTTTCATAAGGCACTGCTCAGTGTTGGTCTGAAGTTTCTGTTCAGTAAAATCTGTTCTGGGTCGAATCCGGACCGATTTCGTTCTTTTGTCGGTTTTCGAAGCTGATCAGCTGTTCAGATCCGACCACGGGTTCTTCACGCATCGACCATAAAGCAAAAAATTTTATTACAATCATTGACTTTTTGTTCACCCTCATCATCCTGGAAAACAAACCAGAACCAAACCGAATCTGGATCTTTAGTCTTTACTTCCAGCAGAGTTCTTGGACAGAATCTTGAAGAAGTCCAGCTCCTTCGGACAAGAAGCAGCCGATCGGCCATTTTAATGTAGAACCTCAGATTTTCAGGTAATCAAATAAATCTTCTAAATCTGCTCCAAAGATTTCCTAAAATCAACCAAAACTTTTCGTAGCCATTGATTTAAAACATATTGGACAGTTTCTAGTGTGAGATCCAAGAAAATCAAAGTTTAAATTACTAGAAAACCATGAAAATATTTGCAGTGAGTTGGTGGCTGGTTGTCAATTATTGGTTTCCATTTAATCCAGGTCTGCCTACTGCTTCAGCCTGTACAGTGGCTCAGTTGTTTCAACTTCAGCTCATTTTCCTCTTAGCAATAATCCATAGCCTCTCCATAGTGTTTGACATTGTTTTCCTTCCACTTAATTTTCCATCAAATTTGCTTGCACTTTAAAAATCCAGCCGATCAGTCTCAGATTGTTCCTTTTTCTCTCATCTGTAACCTATAATCATCAGCAGGAATAAACATGTTTAACGAAATTAATGCATTTTAATTTTCCAATTTAAACACTGATCACCTTGTAATTTGATTTGAAGCAGCAGTAATGGATCCTGTGAGGTTAAAATTAAACGTGTGTCAAGTAAAACCTGAACAGAATAAATACTGGATTCTAAACCTTCAATCCAAATTGAAACATTGATGATTTGAAAACCATTTCCTGCAGGAGGATTGGACCGAGAGAAAGTCAGCAATGATTCAGCAGGACAGAAGAAATGAACAACGCGGCTGAGGCAAAGCAGTGCTGAAATAGTATTTTTATTAAATACTTCCAAGATCCAAGTTTGAAGAATAACAAAGCTATGATGAAGACCAACTAACACTCAGACAAACACTTTGATAGTCGGCAATTTATGGTTGTATTTCATTGTACATTGTGATCATGCAAAATAAAACAAAGCAAGAAAAATATAAATCCAGCGTTCATCTGAACTGGGGAGAGGGGAGAAGCGCAGCCCGATAATATATCATTACAACGCAGGGAAAACATCGAGGGCCTCATACCAAGCTACGGCGCCTGAATCTTTTATTTTTTTTTTATCCTTTTTTTTTTTTTTTTAAATCTTGTTTTATATTTTCATATCACTTGTTCAACATTCTGGGTGGAAGGAATTTCAAAAGATGCAAATATCATATATTGACACTAGATCCATCCATATTTTGTGATAGAAATGTGTAACTGAAACATGCAAATAACTAGGTGTCGCAACCCGCGCGTCTCTCCTCCCAGCAGGCGCCATATAAAACCACTGAGGGTTGATTACACTCATAAATAATTAAGTCCTGATCAATATCAATATCCCTTAAGAAGTTTTTGTTGTCTTCACTTCCTCTTCCCTTTTTTCTTTTTTTTTTTTCTCTACATGTTTGTGAGGGAGAGTGCAGAACTCCAGCTTGGCAGATTGGCAAAATAACCAACCGACAACAGCAACATTAATAATAATAATAATAATAATAATGATAAAAACTTAAAACCAGTAACACGGGAACAACAGAGAAAGGAACAAAGAATCGTTTCAAGAGCAGAGGGGAGAGGTCAGGGGTCGGTCAATCTGTCAAATGGAGATATCAGGAGGGAGGACACCTAAAGCAGCACGACGAGGGCGGCGCCGGTCACAGCAGCGGTGCAGATATGTTACAAAGCCTAAAAACACACCGCCCGGAGTGCGTGGGTGCATATGATATGAAAAGACGGCTCACAGCATCGTGGGACCAGGAGTTAAGGACACTAGTATCTTTAAAAATAGTTCTTGGAGTGTTGATGAGAAAGAGAGAGCGGGAGAGGGAGAGGGGGGATTACTTCCATCTTGGCGTTTGTTTTTATTCCCTTTCTTCATAAACAGTCGTACGGCCATGGGAGCGCCTACAGGAGAGCTTTGATTTGTTTATTTTAGAGCAATCAATACCTCAAATATTTCAGGGTTGAGAGCTACGAATAGAGGAACAAGCTTCACCAAAACTAGAGCGGGATTACAGTGGGAAGGGGGTCCATCCCCCTAAATGCACAGGATGAGTGTCTCTTAGATACATGTACATATATTACACTTTTCTACATATATCTATACATACACTGTATTTACACAGTGATTATAAACAAACCAGGCCCTTGCAGAAAGCAGAGTAACGGGTTAAAAGAGGTTAATGAGGGAGAGGCAGCGAGCAAACATGCAAAACGCAGGCGGCGGCTTTTCATGGAACGGGCCTCCTGCTCCTCTTCCTCCCTCAGCTGCATATAGACACACGACGAAACGCGGCTAGCTTCCAATGTGCACAATAAAATCTTTACTGGAAAAAAGAAAAAAAGCAAAAAGTTCTCAGCCGCTTTATTTTAAAAAAGGAGCCTCGATTACAGTCAGAGCGAAGAAAAAAAAAAAAAAAAAAAAAGGAAAAACACACAGATAATGGCTCCTGTTGTTCACGAGAACACAAATGGATCAGGACGCTAAGAAACACAACGAAACACGTCGACTTTAGTTCAGACGCCCCCCTCCGCTAACGTTCCCCGATCCCACGAACAACAACGACTTCCGATCCGTCGGAAAAAACAAGAACACGAACGAAAACACAAACACGTAGAAAGCCTACACTAAAGTTCTACACTTTGGTGCTTCGTGTTTTTGATATCAAGTTTCTCTCGTCGTCAAGTTCTCAGAGTGAACCTGATTGTTTTTTTTTTTTTTCCTCTTTTCTTTCCCTCTTTAATTCAGTTGAGGAAAGATTTCCCTTCATGTCGACACCCAGGTAGCGAGGACAACACTTCCAACCTGGTAATCCCTAAATGTGTACAAAATCTAAGCACTCCCCCTCCGCTCCTCTCTTTTGTTTTCCCCAGATAAAGATAAATGCTTGGTTGGGTTTTGGTGGTTTCTGGTACATCTAGCCATAAATTTACACAGTATATTCATAACTCATACTCAAACTGTCACAAGTTCAACTGTATATCCTCTCCTCCCCAGGGACATGTCATCTCGCGCAGGCAGAAAAAAGATGGCTGCCAGGGGAGGGAGAAGAGGGCAAAGATGCACCCTCCAGTCAGGCGCCAGATGCATGCATCATCATCTCATGGAGGGGGTCGGGGTTGGGGAGGCGGGGTTCTCGTGTTCAGCCGGCCCCCAGCAGGTCAAAGGAGGGTCGGGGTTGGTTGGTGACGTGGAGAGGGATGCGTTCTGGCCCGGCCGGGCTTCCTGGCACTATCCAATCCACGCAGAAGACGTGCCTCTGAAAACACGCTCGCTGAAAAAAACTGCCCCCCAATAAACGCGCTCCAGAGAACCGGAGCCTCAGGACCGCTGAGGGAGAGAGGCAGAGCGTTTAGCGGTCAGGTGAAAACAAAAAGGGCTGTGCATAAGACGGACATGATGAACATGAAGGGGTTTTTATGAATGTTTATGACTGTTGTCATGGAAGCGTCATTCGGTAAAGAGTGACACTTTTAATGCAAAGTTGCTTTGAAAGTCATTATTTACAAAGTAACTTTGCATTAAAAGTATCATAATTTAAAGAATGACACTTCCATGACATTCATAAAAACTCCTTCATGTTCATGACGGGTGTTATGTCATATTTATCACTGTGTCATATCGCTTTAAATAAAGTGTTACCAAAAAATGCTTTGTAAACATTAATAACAATAATGATCCATACTGAGTGAAGAAAATGAGAAAATTATGGCAACTGCAGAGATCTTCACAAATCTTGTATGAAGTCTAACTGTATGTTTTTCACGCAGTAAAATTCAAGCACTTTAAGGTAATTTTCAAACTTTTCCAAAATCATAATTTGAAGATAAAAACAAAACAAATGAACTAAAAAAAAAAAAAAAGAAAAAAAAAAGAGTTTCAATTCACTATTTATATAATTTCTTACTAGGGTTTGACCGATTGCAGTTTTCTGGCCGATCGCCGATTACCGATCTTTTAAAAAGCCTAACCTACTGATTCCGATTTTGGCCGATACCATTAATAACATTGCTGAATTGGCAACAATAGGGGGACTGTTGTTAACTGTAAATGTGCAGACATGACCTGGTCAGCCGGTTTGTCAGTCAAACGTCTCTGAAGGGACAAACTTTTGTCTCTGCCAAGGCTGATAACATCGGTGGATAAGATGGGCTTCACATGTAAAAATCGGCCGATCACAGATCTCCCAAAATTAAGGAAATCGGCACCGATAGATCGGCTGGCCGAAAAATCACTGAACCACTATTTATTACTGTTACTAATCACATCTAGTGATATAATTCTACTTTCTACAGCAGGAACAAGGTAAACTAAAATAAAACTCAATTTTATGTTTTGAAATGTCCCTCTGTCACAAACTCTACACACTGCACAGATCCGAGAACAAAACACTAATTTAACAAAACATAAAATCTCCAAATTTCATCAACGTATAAATTTTAAGCCAAATTCATTGAAACTGTACCTGATCACTGTAGTGGTGCAGCCGGTGCTCCTGAGCAGTGGAAGTGAACGTTGAGCCACTTTCCGTCACGGCGGTGCCACACCCGGGTCTCCTCTGATTGGCTGGAACGAGGGCGGCCCGTGGAGTCCACGAACTGCGTGAGCCGGATGTAGGCGATGCAGGCGGCGTCCTCGCCGATGAGGTGGACGTGGGGGTTCAGCAGGGTGGTGTGCACGGGCTTGTTGTTCTTACTCAGCACTGGACAGATAAAACACAAACGTGATGATGGTTTTACGGGACATGATTTACGACTTTGCTGGTCAAAACCTGAACTTTACATCACTTACTGGGAACAAACTAAATATTTTTGGAAGCAAAATGTAATATACAGGAGAATAATAATAAATACATCCCGCAAGTCCAGAAGACACTCACAGTTTTCAAAGTAAAACTTGTGGAAGTCCATGCCTTCCACCAGGTTTCCCAAAGCTTCAGGTTCAAAAGAGGTGAGTCCAGGATCGCAAATCCTCCTAAAGAAAAAAGGTCAAAGGTCGAATAACAAAGACAGAAAACAAAGAGAGCAGCTACAACTAAAATTACTCAACACGCACCGACAATGAGCTTTAAGTGCAAAAATCTAAGTAGTTTGGGTGTTTGGAATAAACTGATTACACAGGATCAGTTGATGTAATTAAATGTTAAGGATTTTAGCTAAATTCAACACCAAATCTCACTGCAGTCAAAACGATTTAATCTCGTGAATAAAAATCTTCATAAAACAAGCCTCGTTATGCAGGAGGTCAAAAACTCAACAGGTACTTCATACTCTAACTGCAAGATGTGCAGCAATAATTACTGAAAAGCAACAAATATTAATCAAATGGCACCGATTTGCTCAAAACTATATAAATAAGACAAACAACTGCTAAACTAAGGTTTGTAGCATCAACTCACTCACTCTTTTGTTACCTAGCAACTCACTCACTCTCCGGTTACTTAGCAACAACCTGCTGAGTTACTGGCGCAGCAGCAGTTTCAGGTTTTGCCACTGTGGCTCATAACTGCATAAAAGTAAATAACAGCGTGGAGCAAAAACTGTATGAAATGAGAAAGATCACACAGCTGGTTTGGCAGTATTCCAGATATAAAAAAAAAAACAAAACAAAACAAGCTAGTCAGTCATTTTTGATACTAATATCGTGATATGTTTTTCAGCCATATTGCCCAGTTCTTCCCAAGTATACATCAAAGTCTACTAATGTTTGGTTTTATTTTAAAAAAATCAGCATGACGCTGCAGCCATCACACTTTTTTTTTTAATAACATTTAATAAAAATTTTATAGGACGTTGTAAAGGAGGTGGCAGAAAGTAAAAATATTAACTGGAAGTCTTTGCCGATTAGGACACTATGATTTCAGCAGGACATAAAAGTTTTACAGTGTTTAAGATGTTGGTCATGAAGGAACAGGTGAGATAAAAATCCTCCAGAAAATCCAATTTTTCAAGAAATCCCTTTCAGAGCCATCTTATTTATTACAAACAGCTGTTTACTTTGCACATTTAGTCAATAAAAGTATTTGCAGCCGGGAAAGTATTTCCCATAGCTTAAAGAAACTGCGGCACTCACGTGTAGGCTTCAAAATCCCCATTGTTGATCGCTTCTATCAGCTGCTCCGTTATCTTGATGATCTCCTGTTTACGGGCTGCAGAAAGCAGAAGAAACAGAAAATAGGTGGAGGATGATTAGGAGCCACACGGAGAATTAGTAACTTCGTCCCAACACCCGTCACACCGAAGCAGCTTCTTCTTCACTGCAGCTCGACCACATTGTGGCAAGTTGCTCAACTTCTCGCCTTCAGTGCGACACTCTGGCCGGGAGCACACGCTGCCACATTTCTGCCTGCAAACGTCTCAGCGGACAGCAATAACAGCTCGGCTCAAGGGTCAGACCGTCAGCTTTGATTCCGGGCTTCAACGAAGCGTGTTTGATTCTGACGTCCAAACATGTCAGAAGGGAACGACGGAACAGCGCGTCGTTCCAAATATAACATTCAAAGAATCTAGAATGAAAATATAACTTCTTTAAATCCCCCGCTTACGGTGTATTATTTTTAAGGCGGCATGTTAAATTAGACTACATCGAAATGGAAACGTCAAACAAAACTACGACACAGTATTTGGGACACTGGTAAATAACTCAAATTTAAGAATATTTACGAGTGGAATTTAATATTTATAGCTTAACGAAAATGTACGAACTTCGTCCAGTCAACTAACAATAAACTTGAACTTACCCATGATGGACCGACAGAAGCAAAGAAGCTAGCTAGCTAGCTAGCACCGGCAAGTAATGCCCCTTTCCACCGGCTCGGCTCGGCTCGGCTCTGCTCGGGTCTACTCGGCTCGCTTTACGAGCTTTTCCACCAGCATTTTTTCGGGGCTGGCCCTGCTTTCGAGGATGACGCAAGCTTCGCTCCTATTCACGGATTGGCCGTGGGCGTGTTGCAGCGTTTCAAACTCAACACGGAAGTGATGGAAGCGCCTAGTTAGCATTAGCATAGACATAAATACTAGACACCTTGAGCGCTGAATCATACGTTGACATCGCCGCCATCTTGGATGTGGTAGAGTGGAGTGATTGGAGGTAAATGTATGTGCAGTACAAACCACATCCATTAGTATTACATTACACAAGTAAGAATGACAGAAAACACATGTATGATTGTATTTATCCATAAAATCAATTTTACGAGCAGGATTTATGCAAAGCCAGTTTCAAAACAACCAAGAACTATTTCTTACGCAACTAAATTTGCCCTAAGTAACTATTGTTATTTGCTTGAGAACCTTTTTCATACCGTGCATGTTTGCTAATGAGAGCTAATGGGAAACGGGTGTCAGAAGAGAAATGCAATAAATACCAAAGGACTTTGGCAGAAGAAAGTGGTTTATTTCCCACATATGGAAAAAATGCAGTGGAACAAAGACATGTCGGGTATTTCAACACGAGTCCAAAAACAGTAGTAACAGATTCCCGTTTGTGCATTGAGTGGGCATTGAGTTAATGACTCAAAAAAGCTAAAATACTAAAATCAAGACAAGCCATGTAAATAAAAGTCAACTGAATTCCACAGTATTTATTACCATTATTAGATCTGTACCCTTTACAATATGGAAGAAGTGGAGGGAACCAAACGCTTTCACAAATGCAGCTTCATTCCTTCCCTGCCCCCCAAATTATTTATACCTGGAAAATAATGAAAGCAAACTCCAGACTTGAACACTGCATAGAATTCTGCCTCCAAAAATCCCTGAAAAACATCCCCTCAGCATGATTCTGCCATCAACATGCTTCACAGCTGACATGGCGTTATCCACATGACAAGCAGTGCCTCATCATGTGTGTCCTCCTGCCTCAGAGACTAAGCTTGTCATTCAGACTAAAGGTTTCTACTAAAGTTTCTACTTGTCCAAACAATTTTCTCCTGATCTGAAAACATTTAAGGTCCGTTTCTGCAGAATAAAGACTTTCTACAATCCTCATCTGTCCACTTTACCATAGAGGTGCACCTTAATGACAGATAAGCATTAAATGCAGGTGAGTCTATAACATGGCTCAAACGTTGGACATTAGTTACTAGCAATATTAAAGCAATTGGTTCATGGTAAGATCATCTCTCGATGAGATATGTTGAGTCCCCCTAAATAAGACAAACGTATACATGCTGAGCAATAACGGCACCAGAATAGGACAAATAAAATACAATAATTTCTTTACAGTTTGGTCACAATTAGAGTCCTGGATGCATCTGCCTTGATGAGTTCACCAAGGCAGGTGATAAGTAAGCCTTCACAAATTTAAAATGCAGCGGATTGAATGGGATGCAGTGTGAGGTATAAAGACGACATGCTAAAAATAAAACCTCTGACAACTGCAGAGCTGAGTGGGGGAGTTGCGCTGGGCGAAGAGAGGTTATCTGCGCTGGTGGCAAGTTTGTAAATTATTTTATTGGCCAAATTGTAAATAGCTTAAACAGTTACAAAAATGTATTCTTGACTGCCTTCCTATATAGAGACCAATGGTTTTCATTCCAAGATCTTCTCAATCAACTGAATTTACCACAAGTGGACTTCAGACAAGTTGCAGAAGCAACTGAAGAGTAGTCCGGAGAAACAGGAAGCACCTGAGCTTACACTATCAAAGGGAGTGAACATTCAACATTCACAACTGTACTTCAGAGAGGAAGCAGCTACTGAGAACAGAAGGCAGGCGAAGTTGGATTAGGTGGTTAGAGAGAGATGCTCTTACTCAGCTTAGTGTTGCTTTTAGTAGCGACAGTGCTGCCCCCTAGTGGAGCGGAGGGGATGGAGGACTGTGATTGGTCTGAGTCAGGGCAGGAGCTGTTGCCCGTGCTGTTCCATGCCATGCGCTTTACATCATGCGGTGGAACTGAAACACACAATGGATGGTGAAACATACATGTTGATGGACAACAGGGAAGATGAAAAGCAACGTGCGCACACACTTCATGCAGTAAAATAAAAGATAAAAAAACTGAGGAGGAAAGGTAGATGTTATGGCTGGTTTCCAATAGAACTGGTAGGAAGTAAAGCTCCAACTTAAGTTGATGAGAAACATTCAGATGGGAAACAAGAGAATGAGATGATGGCAGGAAGCAGGTCCATACAGCTCTGATTGTGATGTTTGTGACTACTTTACTCAATGTTCATATGGATTAACGGAGCTTTCTCTGATGAGCGGTAGCATCAAATGCAGAAGAGATCGAAGCCATTGCTTGTTATTAGCTTCAGCTATGCCTAAAGGGAGTCGGCATATTATAGTAACGAGGCAGAAATGCAAAACAGAACTGAGGAGTAATGGCAAGGAAAACATTTTGGGTGTTCGCTCGACAGCAGGAAGAAGAGCACTACAGAAAAATGTAAGGAAAGATTCAGAGCAGAGAGGAGGGAACATTAAGAGGAGGAATATTAGAATCTAAACAGAGCAAAACATGTAAATGAGAACAGAAGGGAGACTATGTGAGCACAAAGAGAAACATGATGCTCTGCTGTGCAGGGCTCCAGGAGAGTCAGATGGGCAGTGGGCCGGTTTGGGACGCTCAGCTGCAAGGTAAGCTGGACCTCCACCGGAGGACAAGAGGATATATGCAGTGGTCACCAGGAAACACACACACGCACACACACACAAACACTTCAAGGTTCCCACAGAGGCCAAAAATCAGAGATGTACAACATTTTTTTTAACTTTGCTTAAAATTGGTGCATTACTTTTGCTTTAAATAGTGAAGGTAGCCCTGCTCTTTGATACTTTTCAATAATAGGAATGCTTTAATGACAAAAACTAAAGCGATTTAAATGGGGAACTCTTCGAAATGAACCAGTTTATTTCAACTTGGATTAGAGCTGACACCCTCCACAAAGAGGGCAAGCCACAAAAAGGTTGATGCAAAAGAAGCTGCCTGTTCAGATGGATGCATCCAAGCATTTCATTGGAAAGTTGAGTGTAAGGAAAAAAGGGGATAGTGAAAAAGGTACATAGGCAACAGGGATAACTGGAGCCTTGAAAGAATTGTGAGCAAAGACCATTTAAAAGCTTCAGGCAACTGCTGGTCTTAGTCCACCAAGTCGTCTGCCAAGAAATTTGGACACCAGAGCAAAAAGTAGCAGGACCACGCTGTAGTGGTGCAGTAAGTCATGCAAAAGGAGCCCTGACCAAGTACTGAATGCCTTCACTGAAAGTGAACCTGCTTTTCATTAGACTGACATTTAAGCATTATGAATCCATTTTTATTGGTCTTATTTCAATTTTCTGATTAAATAAACTGGGTTCTCAAGAGCTGTTAGCTATAATCATTAATATATATCATACTAAGAATTTTGTATAATCTGAACTTCACATGTATGTGTATTTTATCATTTCTTTTTTGCTTCTGAAAATTTGTTTTCTTACATGGTGTAGTTCAACTTTTTCAAAAAAAAAAAAAAAAATTCAGCTCAGCCAAAGTTAAGCATACTAAAATCTAGAAAGATGACATGCTACTTCGTATTTTGATAGACCAGCTACTCAAGAATAATTTTTAGGAAAAAAAGTTTCTAAGAGAGGAGAAAAACACACGCACAAAAAAAAAGTTTTTTTGCTAAAGGTGACCTATTGTAGTATCTTGAACATGTTATGACCTGTGTATTGCCCACAGGTCTGTGGGCAATACAGAATGAGCTGCTTTATGGCCTCGTTATTTTAAATCCAAATAGGTTTCTGCTGGCCACGCCCCCAACTCAACGTTTTCACTCGCATGTGAAAATGGCTGCAATTGTACAACGATATATATTTGAAAAGCAGCAGTAGAGCCTCCCACACAACCAACAAGAATGCAGCAAGTGGTTTCTGGATGGTAAGTCAACAACAAAACTTTTTTTTCCCCAGCAGCCGTTGCACAGCTCATACGGTGGAAAAACCAGCTGACCAAACATGCTGGGATTTTGTTTGGGTTGCTAGGCGATGGGCTGGCTTTGGCTGGGGTTGCTTGGTAACAGCGCTGTGCCTGTCGACTTTGACTTTATAATCGGGAAGTTTTTGAAATTGCTCATTTTACAGACACCAAAAAATGGGGTGGGTGTTTTTCTTTAAGCACTTGGAAGCAGTTGAGACCCAAACTGGAGGACAAAAATGTGTAAAATGTAGATTTGGCAAAACAGGTACTCTTTAATATTAATACATTATTTAAGTCAACTTCACTGCATGTATGGAAGGAAAAGGAAGCTGAGGTTTTCCTGTTTTACAGAAAAAAAGGTAATTGCAGTGGGGAAAAAAAAAAATCCAAGTTGCAATAAACTAAAAGATTAAATTCTTTGACATCAGAATCTGACTGAGTCTAGAAAGAGAAATGTTTAAAAACCAGTGGGAACCCTATAAAAAAGTAAGGCTTGGTGAATCAGAGTGTGAGCAGAGCTCAAACATGGAAGACGTCATTAAGAGGGGCTACAAGAAACCGAGGTGGGAGTGGGAGGAGTGGGTGTCAGGTCCTTGCAGGGGGACAGGGGGCAACCATATAGCTTCTCTTTGCCATAGATAAACTTACTGGCAGGTGAGCTTTGAGGTGAGGGCAGAAGAGGGGGCATCTCCTCAGCGACGCTGCTCTGACTCAGTGCCGAACTGTCCGCTAGATGTAGCCAAACACACAATAATTACAAACGCACACGTACGACAGGCACGCTTAGGACCGCAACACACTTGCCGATCACTACAGTCAAATACACACACTTCACTAAAAAGGGAGAAAGAAAGAGACAGTGAATGAAAACAGGGAGAAGGGAATGAAACACTTGTGTACCTTTCCTACCTTTCATTTCCTCCTCATCGTTTGTGGCGTTGCTCTCTGTTGATCCCTGAGGACCAAGAAGAGGAACAGACAGACACTGAAACCAACGCAGGAAAGATCCGAGAGCGAGTCAACCAGGTCGACGTCGTGTTCCCAACCAACACAACAAAAGTATTACCTTGACTCCATCAGGAGGGTTGTGCACCACTGTGCTCTGAGATTCCTGCAGAGCAGAGCAGAACAGTCAGTCTGACATATTTTTGCTCTGAAACGGTGCGTCTCAACTGGGTTTGAACCGGCCCCGGCTATTTTACCTCCTCAACACCTCCGCAGTCCACAGGGCATTTTTAGAGCGAAAGACGGTTTAGATTGGTAAAATTACAGATATCTGGATCAACTGCCAAATGTATACATGTACATTTTATCCTTATGCTGTAGATCTGTGAGCCACTTTCACAAAAGCATCTCCGTTACACCCCTGACTCGCCAACTGAGGTCATCACAGCCTCACCTCTGCGGGTCGAGGCAGCGATGACTTTTAGTTCGAGCGTCCAACCAGCCACAGGTTCCACAAAAATAAACAGAAAGATTTGGAAACAATTTCCAACGAGAACAAGAAGCTGGTGAGATATACAACCTAAATTTGAAGCATTCGATCAGCAACAGGACATCTGCCATTATCGTAAAGAAAAAAAAAAAAGAGGAGGTATTGGAAGACTTCTGACTAGAGGTGGGCGTTTATAATATCGTTTATCATTTATTTTCTTCATCAGAATTTTTATCTAATTCCAATTAATGATGTTTAAAATCCCAAAACATTGTAGTTGTTGTTGCTGACTTCTTGTCAGAATTATAATTTTTACTATTTTCTCCACTGATTGTTCAATAATACTATCAAATAAACTGAGATTTATGATTAAATGCAGTTGCTGAGTGCAGTTTAGTCATACAAATCACACTTTTTTATGCTAGCAGTGTCCTACAGAAGCGTAACAATAACAGACAATGTTTTTCAAGAGCAGTTTTTGTGCTTAAGGGGCTATGATTGCTCTTCCATACAGTCGCAGCAACACAAGGAGTAACAAACTCACTGTTATCATGATTGCAACCACAAAATATTGTGATGAAACTTTAAGTCCATCTTGGATCAAAAAGATCCTTTACACAGAAACGGGGGTCTTGCATTGTAAGCGTAAACTGAAGTCTGGCTCTTGTAGAAAAGAGTTTTTAATCTCGACATTATAAAAAATAAATAAATCTTGGGTTACAGGAAGGACCAACCCAGGACTGAGGGACAACGGCAAAGTTCATACCAAGATGATGAGTTAGCAACCATACCGTTCAGGAAACCCCCGTGGTTTATGAGGACATGAGAAGTTTCTCAGGTTAGAAAACGTCATTTTACTCCACTTTATCTCTATTAGCCCCTTTTCAATACAACGAAGGATCACTTAAATTATTAACACCGCCCTCCAACTGTTAAAGCATGTTTTCCATGTGCCTGAGCCACATGAAGGCAGGGGTGTTTGACTTCAGCTGATTTCTGACAGTAATTTGACATCTGTTTCAACCACAACATGTGTAACATTAGCCTGAATAAATGTTTTAGGGTCAGACAACAGGATGTTAGAGAATTATCTAGAGACAAAGAGTCTAGACTGTCTTCAAAACAACATTTTGTGACATTATAGCAGCGCAGATCAACCCTCAAATAAAAGCCAAACTATTTGTGTTTTTAGAGAAAACAACGGACATTTAGCTACTTCCATCCACTATGTTTTACACAACGAAACACGGATTACTGGTGACATAAATGTAAGTGAACAGTGGTAACATTCTCTCTGAATGCGGGCAGCATTTTAGTTTTTCTCATAAGCGTTTTCAGCACTGTTGGGTTTCCATAAATTCCTTGACAGAATTCTGATTCATTAAATCTCCTTCAAATAAAAAAATAAAAAAATCATAACCACTTACACCACTTTGGCTTGAATCAAGTCAAAGACTTGATCTCCTTTAGCTACAGAAACAAATCTAACAATTTTAGGCTGCAAACCTAAGAATACATTTGAAATGTAGAAGTTGTAAATTGCACACATATAATCCAACTTGGGGTCCTGTTGCACCAGTTGTGAAGCACCTTTGAAGCAAACTACCTAATCCAAACCACAGCACTGCAACACACCATTCACTGCATGCTACAAGAGCATGACGAAGGCAGTAGAGCCAGCATGTCAGTAAGAATGTTAATGAAGGAAGGAAAGCAGGTTAAAGTGAGAAAACATTCGCTAAAGAAGCTCGGAGCAAAAAGAAAGATGTTTGAATAGATGGTTGAAATGGAAAAGAGGCCAAAAGCATATCTAGCTAGGTTCGGGATGTTAAAGTTGATACAGAGGGTCTGGAAAAACAAGAGAATAAAAAAAACCTGTCTGATGCTTCAACTGCTAGCTGCATGATGTGAGCGGTATATAGTCCAACCAACAAGCCCATGCTTTCTCTACAGATGCAACTGGGAAAGTAAAATACGATTGATAAGCTGGTTTATTTCATTAATTCGATTCAAAAAGTGAAACTCATTCATTAACAAATAAATTAGAAGCAAATTTATTTAAAGCGTTTGACTCTGGTGATTTTGATGACCAAACATAAAAAACTGAATATTTTATGCTAAAATATTCAGTTTAACATAAAACCTATAAAAAGGATTTTAATGTAGAAAAGTGGATTTTGAAGATTAAATTAAATTTTTTGAAAATTTGGATTTTTTTCCACCATGGTTCAAAGTAACATCACCCTGCCCCAGGCGGCCATCTTGTTTTGTGTATTCATTTGGATTTTGAATTCAGTTTAAGAATAATATTGTATTGTACAGTATTTACACTCAATATTCAAATAAAGCCCCTTTCACAAAATACTCCCTGAATTTGTCTGCCATCTCTCATCTTCCTCTTAACAATAACGTCAGATGAGTTTTTCCTATCACTCATCTTTCCAACATTATGCATCTTTTGCGACAGCCTTTTCACATCAACATGGCAACTCAAAGCATCACTGACTGAAGAAACTTCATGCTGGACCTAAAGGAACTTTGATTCAGTTCTTCTTACCTTTTCCTTTATTTCCAAATGAAATGTATTATTTACTTTCCCCTGAAAAGACGACTTTGGGTCACCGAGTTACTGCCCAGTCGTTTGTGACTTTAGCCCAGGTAAGATCAAACTGTCTCTGCCTCAGGAACAATTTAACACAATAAAAGTTAACATTTCTTACCCATCCTGGATACGTCTGTGTGTGGAGAAGCCCCTACTTCAGCTTCACAATCTATTACAAAGGCTTTTGAATAGTTTTTAGTCACCCTCTTTTTATTTATATTGCAATAAATGCCACAATCACCTTGTAAATCTACTCTAGGCCGTTGAACCAGTTTTCCATTAATTTGCTTGGATTCGTTGTGGTGGGAGCCAGTTTATATAGAAATGAACTTTTGTGGCTTGCCATTCTTGATGAGAGTGTCAGTGACTGCTAACAAATATTTTGTATATTCCTATGTAATATAAAAAGCAATCCACTGGGTTTTCTTAGAAACTTTCTAAACGATTTTCAATAATTCATTGAGCATGCTGACTGTTTGATAACTAGGATAAAGATGAACTGAAATTACTTTTTGTAAAGTGGCTTAAGACGACATTTATTGTGAAGTATATTAAAAAAACGGAATATTTAAATTTTCTGATAAGCTTATATTGTGCTTTTGACTGACTTTAAATTACAATCATCTAAATTAACAAAAATAAACACTTGAAATATAAAAGTAAACAAGTTTCACTCCTTAAATTGAAATAAGTGAAAGACACCGACTCTTCAATGATATTCTAATTTATTGTGTGTAAAACTAAATAGGTGCACATGCGCTGCCTGAAATTTATAGTAGAGATTTTATAATTTTGAAGGACTCCCAAAGGGCTTTAATGCACATTGATCTCAGTAACACTTGTGCACCTTTGGGAGGTTTTATGGCTTCAAGCTGGCACTGCTGGGGTGGGGAATGATACAAAGCAACATCTCCTGGAATGTAGATGGAGGATGACAAGCATGATGATGGAGGATGAGGCAAGAAAAATAAATCGGGCAACTATACAACAACTTGGATGTGGAGGAGGGAGGAGAGAGGTGGGATCTGGCACTGCGGCGGCCTACTGTACCATCTGGGCGTTGGCTGCCATGTTGGTGTCTTTCAGGGCATTGATGGCGCTCACTATACTGTTCTTACTGTTGTTGGTAGAAGGCTGGGACAAGAACGCAAACACTCAAAGTGAAACACAAAAGCTACACAAATACACACAGATGCATTTGAATTAAAACGCCTTTTTCGGGAAAGGGGGCTAATGTTTTTCCGAGCTCCAGGGCTGTTGAGAGCTAACAGGATAAATGAGAGGGGTGAGTGCCACAGAATGGCCTCTAGATCATCCTTTTTACTGCCTCACTAACTCTCCATGCTTGTGCCACTTAACTACACACAGAAAACCCCAGGGGCAAAAAAATATAGACAGGCAGGGCAGCAGGAGAAGGAGAGAGCTGAAAGTGATGGGAGACTGCTCGGAAAGGAAGTTGACTGAAACTGACTTAAGGTAAAAGAGTAAAAGCTTTGGATCAAGAACTGGGAAAAACGAAGCAGAACTAGGAAACTGAAAAGCTTCCTAGGGAGTACGAGAAATTTAGGGTTTAAACATGACAAAAAAGGAGGAAAAACAGGAAATAAGTCAAATTTCAGGAGGAAATACAAAATTAGTGTTTTAAAACTAAACTTTTGTAGATAGTGATTCAGATTGCTCAAATAAATCTAAGCTATTAAAATGAGCCTGGATATGAAGGCAAGTGCTTTAAACTTAGCACTCTGCATCCATGTTTAAGACTCTTATTTTGAAGGGAAAAAGGAAGTAGTTCTTGAATAGTTGGCTAAACGTGCTCAGCTACAAAGGTACTGAAGAAGCCTTCACCTTTTTTTCAGACTGTTGGGCATCATGCTGGGAACCCTGTTCCAAATTATTTGTAAGCACTGAAAGAACAACATGCCTGGCTAACGATTGGAAGCTAAAGTAGCTTCCAATTTAAGGGCCATAACATGGATTTTAATGAGTCTGGACTGTTTTACATCATCTCTTGTTTACAATCTAAAGCATTCAGTTTGAGCTGCATATTTCAATAAAGAAAAAAAAAAAATTCTATAAAACAGCTTGAGATTTATTCAACCTTTACTTTTTTGGACCAAAAAAAAAAATCCAAACAGAAAAAAACAAAGAAAAAAATAAAACAAGAATGCAAAAATGTTTATCTCTTTAAGATGTTCCAAACAGTAAAATACTACAATATTAACAAGTCAAACATAAACTGAACTATCCTATACTGAATAAGTTCTTTAAAAAGGGAATGAGAGACTTCGGCGTCTTTTTCTCAAAATCTTGCTCAAGTCTTGCCTTATTTTGCATTTAATCTCACTTTGTGAGCTGGTTGTATTGGTACAGTTCTACAAATCACAAATGAACAAGGCATGAAGTTGGCTTTTGATTTGGTCAGGTGGAAAATGCTTACAATTATTTTTTGGTTTCTGAATGAGCTCAACTTATTGCAATATTTATAAAAGGTCTAATCTGTGCTATCCTACATAAAAAAAACCCCTTTAAAGCACAGTTTGAGATGCGTCATAACTTTATTTTGTTTTCAAACTTTGATTACAAAAAATAATTGCGCTTTGATGGTTTGTTTTAAATCTGAACATTGGTTAATCTGTCCAAGTGCTGAATCGATGCTATTGCATGATTAGCAAGAGAACCTGCTTGGTTATTATCACCTTACTAAAAACAACTAAGCCAGTAAATGACTGATCTTATGTTATATACTAAGTTTTAACACAGTAGAATAACAGCAGGTAGAGACAGAAAAGAAGAGATAGAAAGGACACAGGAGACCAGACGGGCATTAAGGACGAACTCACCTTGGCAGAATCAGACTTCTTGTTGAGTAAACTTTTGCATGCTGTGAAAATACAGAGGATGGAAAAGGGGAGGGGAAAAAAAAACAGTTAAAAAGTTTCATTTGAGGTGATAACATCCAGCCAGTATTTAGCTTCTGTTGAGATCTCGATCTCCAATTTTCGTATCTACGAAACCCTATTAGGCCTCCCTTTGTGACCGAGTAAGGCTAGATGTTTCCAGAGAATAACATGCATTTAATGGACCTGTGGTGCGATTTTCCCTCAGCTGAACAGGTTGCTACACTCTGCAAAAAACCCATTCACATCTTAATCCATTCACTGCTATCTGGGGGATAAAAGAGAAACCTGAGAGCAAAGTAAACTTCCTAAATCCATTTCCTGTCTGAGAGAAGACCCCTGCAGATCTAGGAGAGGCTGATGGTCAGACTCAAACCGCCGCCAGGACTTGCTGTGACGAGCTAAGTTAATGTAAATCATTGATTTCCTTTAAAGGCTCTGACCAGTTTCCTCCATGTCTGCTTCCTTTTCACTTGTTTTGCTACCTACACACACACACAGTTTTCAAAACTCTTATCTTGTGTTTCTTACCTTCAAACAAGAAATGGGAGAAGGGAAGGGGAGGGATCAAGGGAGGGTTGTAACAGATGGCTTAGAATTACACTACAGGAGAGATTAGAGATAAGGAGCATAGCATTTACAGCAGCAAACAGTTTCAAGTGACAACTCATGCTCCTCGATCTTGGCTGATAGGCTACTTTTCATCTTGAGATCTGGCCATGCAGCATCCAAAGAGGAAAAATGTGTGATGAAGAAAAGTTTTCATTCCACAACCGGGGACAGAAGAGCTGACTGATCATAACAAAACAGGTTCCTTATTTAGCAACATCTTGGATTAAAAGAAAAAAAAAAAGTCAACTGTTTTCCATCTGCAGTGCAAAGTAGTGTTGGTACTACTTTGCAGTGATCATTCACTTTCTAAACATTTGTCATGCTACAACAACAAACTTCAAAGTTTTTCTATAACAACATTATGCTGCACATAAACACAAAGTAGTGCATTTTAACGTGAAAAGAAAATGATTCATGGTTTCTCTTCCATAAGACCAGATTTGTGGATTGAGCAGCTGAAAGTCTACGTTCACACAGCAGGTCTTTATGATCAATTATAGTTTTTGTAGAAATCCAGGTTTTTTTGCATGGTCGCTCATACCATTCATTAAACCCAAATGGGACTTCTGTATGAATGGTTTACGTCCCCAAAGCGACCCGCATGTGCAGAAGAAGAACGTTGACGTCACACAGCAGCGCAATAATAAATGGAGCCGTCAACAAATTGATTTTTAAAGTTTATTCAGTAACGGAAGTTGATATCTGCACTTCAAACAAGACCAAAAATACATGGTAAGATTTTGTTTTTGTGCTGCACTTACTTCAGTATGTTTAGTAAGATTTTATTTAGGAATGTCAGAATACAGGAGAAAGATTTTTTTCAATGTGAAAATTTGATAGATACACATTTTTCTTCGTTTTCACAATGATGCACCACTTTGGGTTTGTCTGTCAGATAAAAACCATGAAGTTTGTAGCTGTAATTTGACAAAATGCGACTTTTACAAGGCACTCTGTGAAGGTGTAGTGCTGCCTTGTTCGTTTGCTTCCCAAGTATGGCCTCCCCTCCAAATTATGAAGGATCACGAGTTACACAAGACAGCACAGATGAAGTCAAGATGACCGACCACAGGAAGCCCTGCACCACTCGAGCAAAGCGCCGAATAGTGAGCAGCAGGGGAGACTGCATTAGGAAGCATCAGAAGGAGGCATCTCAAGAGAACATTTTATAGGATTTCACCACACAGGACACCCACATGCAAAAGGTAGCAAAGCAAAACCACTTCAGAGACGATAGAGAGATGCTTAGAAGGTGCAGATATGCCAGTTTTTACACTTAATGTCGTTGTAGGGTAACATCATGAGCAAACTGTAAAGCTCCGCTTTGGCCAGACTTAAGTAAGTGCGGGAAAGCATTTACAGTCAAGAAGGCTTGAATTTTGCAGTAATGAGTGGCATAACACGGAGCCCCCTCAGTGATGTGGGGGATTTCTTTTTCTTTTGCGTTACCTCGCCAAAAAAAAAAAAAAAAAAGACTATTTTTGAGTTATTTTCACAGGATGATATCACTATCTGACAGTTTTGGTGGTGTCTGTTAGTCTGAATGGTTAATAAAGAGCCATTCTCATGTGCAGTCCCATCTACACCGAAATATATTACAAGATCGATAAGAGTTAAAGGTGACCTATTATGTTTCCTTGAACAGGTTAGCATAGGTCTATAAGAACATGTTCATCCCATTTTTTGCAGGAAGTCATCCATAACTGATGAGATTTTATCCTGGTCTGTTCTGCCTATATCGAGGTCCTTTCAGAATGAGACATTTTAGAGTCTCTTGTCACTTTAAATAAAATAAGCTGCTGCGGCCGCGCCCCCTAATTCAACGTTTACACTTGCACATGAAAATGGCTGCTAATAGATATGCAATTATGCAACTGTACATATTTGGAAAGCAGCAGTGGAGCCTCCTGTGCAACTAACAACAATGCAGCAAGTTTATTTATGGATGGTAAGTCAACAACAAAGCACTTGTTTTTTCCAACAGCCATTGTACAGCACATACAGCGGTAAGACCAGCTGACCAAATGTGCTGTAGCTCAGTTGGGGTTGCTAAGTAACAGTGCAGTGCTCGTTGAATTTGACTTAATTGGGGTTTGTTATAAATTTCTCATTTTTTCAGACACCAAAAAATATTAACATAGATAAAAAATGGCTGTGTGGTTTTTTTAAGCACTTGTTTTTAGAAGAAGCTGAGACCCAAATGGACGTATAAAAATGTGTAAAATGTGAATTTTGCATAACAGAATGTATAAACATGTTTTGACTTAGAACCTTTATCAGTCTACAGAGGTACAATTATAAATTGACAGTTATCATCAATGTCCCCGTATACAAAATAGACCAATTAATCGCAACAAAATGTAATACTTTTGCAAGGTAACGCAAAAATAAGTACGTAAATAAATCGCCCCTGCATACCTTACGGGGCTCCGCAACACAACAGGGCAAAAAAAATACATATTCAGATGATTTTAAAAGGAGAAGAGATAAGGAGTCAAGTCTGGAGTGACGACGCCACACGTGATATTTACAAACTTACAAACAGGCACCTTGGTCCAGTGTCAGCGAGGAAGCCCGCATTGGAGGGCACCACAAACACCCCAAAAGCTCAGCTCAAACAATCACACATCCTAACAGAAAAACCCAACTTTCCGTTTACACACACACATACACACACTGCAGAGCAAAGAAGATTCTCACGTCAAAAGCTGACAGAGGATCTACTTTGCTCTACACTGCCTTATTCTCATTAATATATCCATGGAGCCACCATTGGAATCGCCGACCTTTGCCATCCATCTCCACTCAGGCAGAAGAAGAGGAGAGACCTATTTCGGCACTTTCAAGGAGTGAAGTTTTGCTCAAAAGTACTGAAACAGTCCTCAAGAGGGAGAGATGAGCCTTAAGACTGCTTCCTTTACCAGAGGTTAATCAGGAAGGCTGAATAGTATCTAGAGTCTCCATCAAAACCTCTCTCCCCTCAACACCTGCCCCTTTCGTCCGTTTCTCCAGAACCAGGTCTGACGATGGCAGCACGCCAACCCAGCTCTTGCCAACCCCCTGCAGTTCGGGGTTCCCGCCCCCAGAACACAAGCCCCTCCTCATCCTGCTTCCCAGAACTTCCCAGATCCAGCTGGTGAGGATCGCAGGGGTGTGAGGACTTTATCTAGTGAATGAAATGGTTGTGGTTGAGTGGTGGTGAGATGTGAACTCTGGAGTGCAAACTAAAGTAGGCTGATTACTGTTAGCTGATGCTAATGTTCATGATAGTGTGAGGAAAATCTGATGTCTCTCCCATATAGAGCAAAAACAAATCAATAAAACCCTGAGTGAGCAAAACTTGTGAGTATGCATGCAGGAGTCATGTGCAAATGCTAATGATGAAGCTGGCAGACGCTGCATGCAGGAATATGGGGGATGGCAATGAGGGCCCAACCTGCGCTATGGATCCCACCCCCCCAAAAAAAGGCTGTGTGTGTAGAGAGGAAGTGGATGGGCGTGTCTCTGGGACGTACCTTCCTGAGCCAGTGAGGCCGTGGAGGAGGCGGCAGCAGCAGAGTTGGTATGCTGCCGGCCCACTATTGGACAAAAATGCTACAGTTGGGAGGAGCTATGCAAAATAGGTGGCTCTTTTCTCACTATTTCCAGTCTGGGTCTAGAAAACCCCAGCGGAGTGATGGCTTCAACCCAAATGGAGGAGTATCTCAGAGAGTTATCTCTAAAGGCTATTCAACTGATTAATTGCACAAATAAATCACATTTCCAGTTGTAATAATTATGGCTTGCATCTAAAGCTTGTCGCAACAAGCAATAAATCAATTAATCGCATGATAGCTTAAAAAGAGCTTGATCATTTCCATTCTGATGATTAATAGTTTTTGAATGGAAATTTTGTTTAGAGAAGATAATGCATTTTATTTATGGTTTCAGTTGTGTGTGGCTTTTATTTCCATTTTACTTATTGTTCCAGTGTCAAGCATCCTTCACACAATTAAAAGTGCATTTATCTTTAAGAGGGCAAAGTTGTAGTATTACGCCATTATCAATACATCACTTGAAAATGAACTCAAAACAACAACGCTATCGTTTTTTGCAATAATTTCTGCATCAGCGCCGTGAAACGTTGATAAGATCAGCTTTTTTTAATTTATGAATCTCAGACCGTTTCAGCTGCTTTGTTGGTTTCTGTGTTTCGTCTTCCTCTTGATAATATCCCATGGTTATTCAGACAAGTTTTGTCTATTCACTGCGTGGATAGTCCTCTCCATTTCTGGTTTAAAAATATATTTTTTGTGCGTCTTAATCTAATTTACTGACACTGAATTTGGGATGGTTTTAATTTTCAATAACAATCAGTTTGAAATATATCCCTGGTGTGCAATAAGTTTCACGTTTTGCTTTTTCAACATGAATCAGCTTATCAATGACCTTCAACTTCACTGAGATGCAACTCAACACTTTATTGAAGCGGGTTGAAGCAAATATGTGCACCCGCTGTGGACTCCTAGATCCAGGGCTGGAATCACTAACCATCGACTGACCGGTTAATTGAAAGCTGAGAGCAGGGCCTCAGCAAAAACAAGTCACTCTTAGCAAAAAAACAAAACAAAAAAACCAACACTGAATCTTAATTGTCACTCGTTTCTACCAACATGCTTCCCCAAAACTTCAAAATCTTCTAAACAAATAAAAACAAAATAAATAAAAAGTCTGTTTTCCTTCTTTTAAACATGCAAATTCTCCATGGGCAGCAGAAGAGAGAGAGACGCACACAGACAGATAAACAGGGAGAGATACATTAACTTGGACAAAGACAGAACTTTGACTCGCATACAATGTGATACATGACAATCTAAAAAACATATCAGCTCTCAAAAATTTATCACGACTGCTGTAACACACAGAAACATCACGTTTCAGATCAGTTTAACGTTTTAAGCATCCAAACTCTTCTGCACACACAAAAGCATATTGTTATATTAAGGATGAGTGGGTGAGTGTGTGTGCGTGTGTGCGTGTGTGTGTGTGTGTGTGGTGGTGGTGGGGGGTTAAAAGAGGTGCAGAGGACTCTATCCACTCTCCTTCCTCCTCTCCCTCTGCATGTTCTGCGTGGGAGGCAGAGGGCGAAGGGCACACCCACCTGAGAAGTTTCTGGACACCAGCATGGTGGTGAGAATGGCTCCCTGGAGGAGAAGACGAAGGAGGAGAAGACGTGAGAAAAAGACAAGGAGAGAGAAAAGAGGTTTTTGGTTGGCAAGGTTTTTGTTTTTCCTTTAAACCATTTCAACTTCAGTTCAAATTGGACAAAAGGTTTCATTATTCTGCAAATTTACAGAAGCAAAATATTCATACACTTTCATTTTGTCACACCAAAACCACAAACTTTAATATTCTGTTTGATTTTATGTGATAAAGTACTATATAAAGTTGGAATTATTAGCTTAACTATCCAAGTTGAATGTTAACCTTAAATGTAATTACATGTTTAAGTTTTAAACATGTAATTACATGTTCCTCTTCACTACCATGAAGAGGAAACGATTTTTTTCACTTCTTAATGCTAATCTAAAAAAAAAGAGTGGCATACATTTATATTCAACCAAATAAAGTCCAGTGCAACCAATTACCTTCACAAGAATCCACCTGTGTGCAATTAAAGATAAAGTTCTGTGAAGGCCTCAGAGGTTTGTTAGAGAAAACCAGAGAATAAATAGCCTCATGAAGACTGAGAAGGCAGGTCAGGAATAAAATGGTGGAGAAGCTTAAAAGGCAGGTTATGTTGTGAAACGTAATCAGAGACAGATTACGGCTCAGTCCATCATCTGAAAATGCAAAAAGGTTTGACATGACCACAAAGTTTCCCATTTATACACCAACTAAACAAAGACCGGACAAGGACAGGAGTCAGGAGGCTTGTGGTAATCCACAGCTTAGCGAAGGGAATCAGCAGACAGAATAACTGTTAGTTGTGGACTCCACAAATCTGAATGTTTTTGCCACCATCCATGTAGCTCAAACAGTTAATATGTGTAAAAAGGGCATCTAGCTAGAGGAGACAGAAATTAGGCTTTTGGCCCTACAAATCTGTGTCGCGTAAGGATGAATTCACACCTGTTTGGTCCGCTTTAATTGAACTCTAGTTTGTTTGTCTAGAAAGTTCGGTTTGTTTGGGGAAGTGTGAACGTGAAGCCGAACTGATGCGGATCAAAAACACGAACTCTGGTTCACTTAAAAACCTCAGTTCAGTTCCCTTGAAGTGAACTGATGCAGTTTGAATGCATATACAAATGCCAAGTGCATCGGAGGCCACTCCAAATGCAGGAATCAGACTACCACGCAGGGCATTCTGGGTAAATACAATCAAAACAGCCGGAAGAGTCTGGCGCTATCAGGAGAAATGGTTCTCAAAGAGAAAAGAGAAATCCTAAAACCTCTGAAATCTTCTCCATTTTTTGTTTACATTTTGTGCAGAAGGAAGTTGCACTCATATTTTCTTTGGAGGTTTTTGTGTCGTTTCCTTCAGTAGTTCCTGATGTTCTATTTGTAAAAACGCTTGAAAACTATCCTTTTACCTTCACTTTGGCTGTTTTACACTTAAAATTCTACTGAAAAATATTGAAGTCTGGGGTTGTAACGCGATAAAGAAAAAAATTGAAAGGGTGTGAAAACCTTTGCAAGGCACCGTTACAGTAAGTTCAGAGAGTCGTGTTACATCTTTATTTATGCAAAAGAATTTAAGTGATGTGAAGAAACAGAACAGTTGCTGCTTGATTCCAATAGTTTGCATGAATGACCATGAATGCAAACTACAGCCACTATTACTAGACATCATTTAAAGCATTTCAGTGCTTCTCCCTAGAAAGGAATAAAGCTGGGCTTCTTCACCTTTAAATGGATCAGGATATCTACACGTCAGTGATGGTCATAAAAGTGTTACAAAAACAGGGTTTTTTTATGCCGCAGTGCAAGAAAGACGTATTTTTAGACATCTGAGATAGAGTCATAGCAAAAAATACAGCATGAAAATTATGATGAATGCTAAAGTGAAGGCATAATATAACAAATCAAGTGATGACAATAGAGTCCTACATACACATGACAGCTGAGACCCAAAATGTTTATAAACATATAATTAACAGGAAGTTAAATCCTAGCTAGCTCTGTGTTTAGTTGTAGAGTAGATCTAAATGTAAGGACTCCTGTTGCAAGAATGGAATAACGAAAAAAAACATTAACAAAATTTTTTAAAAACATTATCAAGAAATTTATAAGTAAGAATCAAAAGCTATAGAGTTTCTTTTTGCTGCCATTTGCAGGAGAGCTTAGCGCTATCTTTGCTTTTAAACCATCCTGCTGTGTGTTTCACTGGAGGTCTACATGTTACATCAAGCTTTGTCTTCTTCGGAAAATCTGCTTGCTTTTGATTGTTATCAGGCAGAAATATGTCTGCATATTGAGTCATCTCCTGATATTGTGTAGCCATTGCTGTTTATGGCAGAGTTATGAAATATCAATAATTCCCATTTTAGAACCAGATCATCACCGTCCCACTCTCTTACTTCTCTGGATAAGTCTAGGACTGTACTACAGGGTGGGCCATAAGTTTCCATATATAGGAGAATGTAAATTATATATTTCTTTTATATTTCAGATACCCAAGAAAATGCGTTTGACAAAAGAGCAAAGAATTGAAATTGTCCTAATGGAAGCAGTCGCATGGTTGCACGAAACATTAACAGAAAACATGGAACGAGCATCACACACGACACTGTGGCAAAACTTATTTGCAAGTTTCAGAAAACTGGAAATGT
>CAEGAE010074749.1:0-79381 GCA_903067095.1 Girardinus metallicus
GTGACGCCCAGGAACACGCCGGCCACGCCCCCTAACTTCCCGGACGCCATGGCCATGTTTTCCAGGCTGCGGGCGTCCGACCGCCCCCCCCCCCCCCCCCCCCCCCCCCCCCCCCCCCCCCCCCCCCCCCCAGACTGTGCCATTTGGCTCCCTAGCCTGCCTCCCTTATATGAGCTGCTGCTGCCCCCTCCAATTTCTCACCCCCCATCTAACCCTTATTGGTGAACATCTTTATTGTTGTTGTTGAATTGACCATCAAATTTTAAACATTACTGGAAGAAATAAGTTACTGTGTTTAACGTCTGCTTCTTAAAGGATGTGTGAAGGTTTGCTGTTTTAAGGATAATTGTTTTATTTTGTATTTTAACAAAATAAACATTAGAAAGCTAATGTGTTCTCGTTAGCTTTCTGGTTAGTCTGGCTCTTGTCGTCCACATGAGATAAGCTCCTTTCACTGTGGTCAACAAACAAAGCAAGAACAGAAAAACCTGTCAAGTAACGTTCCTATTTTGATCTCTGATGTCTGGATACAGTTGCTTGCATTAAAACCCTTTGAACTTTGTGACATTCTTTTACTTAAAGTCACAGACCTTATTATATCTGATGATTACTGACTTGACCAACACAGAGTAAAATAATGCGAAGTGGAAAGAAAAATCTAAAATGTGTTATGTGCATTTATATGCCTCCTCCTTTAGTGTGATATCCTTTAATAAAATCCAGTGCAGCCAGTTGCTTTCAAGCACCATCCAGGTAAGAAAATAGGAATTGACCTTTATCCAACTTAACCTCAGCACAACACAAACTATCCTGTTATGGCCTTAGAGGTATGTTGGTGAACAAACATCATCACTAGGCCCCAAACAGTAATGACCTGAGACTGAGGCCAATGTTCACATTTCTGAAGGACAGGTACCTTAAACATACAGCCAAAGTTAAAATGCAATGATTTACATCAAACCATCTTTATGTGGCAGAATGTCCAAGTCAAAGCCCAGAACTAAATCTAATTGAAAATTTGTGGCAGTAATGTCAAAATATATCCCAGCTGACTGAACCTTAGCTAATTTTCAAAGAGGAATTAGGAAAATGTCATGCTCTGCATGTGCAAAAGTGATAAAAACAGAAACCAGAAGAATTGCAGGTGTACTTGCAGCTAAAATTGCTCCTGCAACTGAGTACATGCATTCCAAACATGTCAGAATTTTATTTGTTTAAAAAAACTAAAAAACTGAAAATTATGTATCATTGTCATTCAACGTATTCCATAATTAAACAATTTTATGTTGGACTATAACAGAAAGTCACAGAAGTTGAGTGAGCTATTGCTGTGTTACCATAACACATAAAGTGTTATTTGCATCAAGCAATCTTTACTGTTTCCACTTCAAGATGCTTAATGTATGTTTTAACAGCAGCTGTTTGAAAGCATTACTCACATCTATCAGCTTTATAACTTCTTCCTCTTGACCATTCTGGTTACACAAATTTCCCTTTGAGACTGCTTTCAGTGTGACTAATTGGGGTAGGAGGAACAAACACAAATTCTGGTAATTTTTTACTTGCATGTAGGGATGTGAAACTCAAACAACATCAACTTTCCTTTTAGTTGAGCTTAAAATGTTAAAGTAAACTTTGGTAATTTCACTTTAAATCATGAACGAGAACATACGACTCGTAGTGTATTTCTCTGCCACAGTGTTTTTGTTTCTAACTTCAAAGTGCCATCTTTTATCTACTTCCTAGTCTTTATGTACTTATTGTATTGTGTTTTCTGTCCTGTCTCGCTTTGCAGGTCTGGTCCAACGATGTGTGATCATTCAGAAAGATGAAAATGGCTTTGGGCTTACTGTCAGTGGTGACAACCCTGTGTTTGTGCAGCTGGTCAAAGAAGGTAAAGTGGAGTGTGGCGCTAAAAAAAGAAGAAAAACCAGATGTTACGATGAAAACTCCTGTCACAGAAGAGATATACACTCCTTTTTATGCCTTGACATCTGGTGAACTTTATAAAATATTGATACCTGGAATGATTGGTATGATTCTTAAAATGTATCTGTTTCCACACTCAGTGGGCAGTAAGCTATATTGTCTGCACAAACAATAGTGTCAGTGTAGCTGCAGTTTCTTCTGTCTGGGTGCTTGTAGTTAGTTACTGCAGTGCCTGTAGAGAGTGATGCAGTTCTGTTGTCAAGTTTCTAAAAACGTCACTTGGCTGTGTAATTGTGGACAGATAAAGAAGAAAAAGGAACTCTTTTTGGGCTTTTGTTGCATTGTCATCAATGCTTTTTGAGTTGCCATATGTGCTCCTGTTTATTAATCAATACAGAACGCAGTCGTCCTAGGCCTTTTTATAAAGACGCATATGTAGAGTCGGCGTACTGGTGTTGAATATGTGTCTTCTAGGTTTCGTGCTTTATGCGGAACTGCCTTCGATTATTTACTGCGTTTTAATTGATCGTGTTTCTTTGTTTTTCTCCGAATCAAAGAAACACGCATTTGGTGTATGTCCAAATGCAGGAATAAATGCCCCTGATGAGTCATAAACTAACCAATGCCTTCCACCTTCTCTTCTCTTCAGTTCATCTCATAAGTTTTTCTTCAGATTTTGGTCTGCAAGTTTATCCATTAATGAAGGTCAGCTTTTTTGTGTTTTGGATCTTTTCTGTGTCGATTTGGACGTAGGTTTTGAGTCATTATCCCGCTAAAATGTATGACACCAGATTTGCACCAGAAAGAGGCCTACGGCAACCCTGGTCCTCCACCTTACCAAACAGTGGTGCTTCGTCACATGCCCGACTGTTCTTTTGTGCCAAACTCACCTGGAATGTTTGTTGCTGAAAAGCAGAGTCTTAGTTTCACAATACCCATGTTTGCATTTGTGATGACAGGACAGCAAAGCATTTTTCCTATTATACCTTCCAGACAACCTGTTAGCATGTAGATAGCGTCTAATGGAGACTCAGTCATCAATGTCACTCCTTGTTGCATTTTGGATATTTACCTTCCTAACTCTTCACTGAGGTGGCAAGATAGTTTTGTTGTTTGTTTAGTCTAGTGGCCATTCAATGAGAGAGGTAGGCCTTTTACTTGGGTTTATAATCTTGGTCGTGAAGTACTAGTTACATTTATAGAAACTCAACTTCAAAGAATAAATGTACTATTTTACATATGAACAAAGCAATTAGACGATAGGGCAATGTAAAGAGAACTGATAAAAATAATTTTAAAAGTTGGTCTCTAGCCCTCCTTATTATCAGGTGTGAGGTTAGGCTAAGACCAACAACATTTAGTAAGCAAGTACTGTGGAAATATTACAATAGATAATAGCTGTTTGTAATGGTCAAATGTTTACCCAGAGCCTTTTTAGGACCTTTGCTGCAGTTAATGGCCACTGCCAAGCCTTGGTGGTTGTTTTTTTTGGATTTACAAACTACACTAGCTTTACCCTGCTGAGTATAGTCAGACGTGGCTCCTATAATAACCCGTCTCTTGCCTAAATCCCCTTGTTTGGGGTGGAGCTGTGAAACAGGTCCTACTTGTAATATAGCTACTATTATGGTCTTCCAAAAGAGGCCCTTTGCCACATCTGGTGTACCAAGACAATATGAAATATTTGTTATATAGAAGTATCAATAATTTAACCAGGAAGATGTATTTGTCCTTTTCCTTCGACAAAATCATTATTGACAGAATCATTATTTGTTGTGTTTCTGTTCTCCCTCTTGAGTCAAATCATTGCTTCTTTCTCCTTGGTTCTTGCCAGATGGGGCTGCAATGCGGGCAGGTGTTCAGACGGGAGACAGGATCATCAAGGTAATGTGGTTTAAAGAAACAGAAGATAAACCCAAGTGTCACAATGTCGGCGCAGTAAAGTGGCTGTATGCTGCCACCTGCTGGACATGAGGTGTCATCTGCTCACGTTCAGAGAATATTTCATTGTCAAACATTTCGACTTGGCTTTGCATTTAATGTTTTTTTTTTCTCTCTCTCGCTTTCATTTCTATGCTGCTTTTGTCTTCCAGGTTAACGGGACCCTTGTCACACATTCTAACCACACAGAAGTAGTGAAACTTATCAAATGTTAGTTCCTCTGGACACATTTTTACCAAAAATACACATTTATAAACAGAATAAAGCTGAAGATGAGATTGTGTAATTCTTCTGTCTTACCGTTCTAGCGGGCTCCTATGTGGCGCTCACGGTTTTGGGGCGCCCTCCAGGGCTAGCCCAGATCCCGTTGCCTGAAGCAGAGCCTGACATCTTGGGTGTTAGCATATCCTCTCCAAACTCTCCAGCAACAGAGCGCCCCTACAGTCCTCAGGACCGCCTCTCCCCCTTCCAACCATCATGGGTATGAAAGATATCTAATTTATTACCTTGCTGACTAAAATATCTGCAGATTCTGCATCTAAATCCAATCTCTCAGTTATAACACATCATCTCAATTGATTCGTTAAATCTTTAGAATGTTTGTCATATCTGCCTTTGTGTGTTCCTCACGTAAATCTATGGCACTGGTTGCACTGAGTAAGCAGAATTAGGCTAATCAATTACCACCTTTTCAACCCTCAGGAAGAAAATGGCAGTGCGTGCAACCAGAGGACTGATGTCTTGCAAAAGAAGCTCTCAAAAGAACAGCAGGATCTACAGGTTTGCATAATAATGGCTATTATCTACTGTGTTTTACTTTAAAGCCTGGCTTCTCCTTGGTAATGAGCTACGCTACTTGACCCTTAGCTCCATTTGTGTATAAAGCCTCTGTTAGAAATGTTGCAACCTAGTAATTTCTCAAGATTACTTGTTCTACTTCCATTCAAGTCGAACGAGAACGTTATAGCGCCAGAGCTACAATGAAGTGATTTGAATCAAAGCATTTCCATGTGCTATGATGGCCTAGTCAAAGTCTATGCGTAAATCCAATTATATAGAATTACAAGTTCATGGTCACAGACAGTATCCATTCAGTCTGAGTGAATTTGAGCAAAAAATGACTGAAGTTTGAAGAGACGCGTGTGTGAGACTGGAAGCTGGAAATGCAGGAAAATGTGGTTCTGCGGAACCATGACTCATGGAGGGTAAATTAAAAAGCATGACACATTTTTTTTTATGTATTGCTAGTTCTAATAAAAACTCTGAAAACCGTGCATTCCGTTCCTTCCTCTTCATAATTGTGTTTTATTTGCACTAAATAGATTTATGCGATTTCCGCGTGACAGAATTGGCAGAAGTTGTGTGATTATTTTTTGTGAGTTTTGTATGTGCGTATTCACCTATTGGTGCATAAATACCTGAAACCCGTCTTTTGTTTTGATTACGCTCTTCACGTTGCCTAGGCAATGAAAGAGGAGTACAGCAGAAACCCCTCCCCCAAACTACTGAAGGACATCCAGGAAGCTAAAAAACACATTCCTCAGCTGCAGGGTCAGCTCTTAAAATCCACTGAAACAACACAGGTACCAACTTTCGTATTTGGCCCAGAAAACAGGAAATCTACTGACACAGATCTAGCAGATATATCCCAGCAATCTTTGTATAATTTTTTGTAGCACATTTGGGGATCATTCCAGACATCCTAATCTCATCAAAGGATTAAGCTTCCTCTGTGGGAAGCCACTCTTTTGTGTCTGCATGGCAGAGAGTTTTGCATCCCTCGCACTATTTGAAGTGTTTCTGGATGTCAGTCTGCTGCATGCCAGTTACATTTTGTTAAATCAGATTCTGGAAATGTAATAAATCCACCATTTTACTCATTAGTTTTCTCACATTAACGTGTTACGTTCTTTGGATGGTGACCAGCTTTTGACTGTTGAAAATTGTAACAAGTCTTGCATGGATCTGCAGGAGGCTGTTTCAGGTGGCGATGCAGACGACAGTAGCGTGTATGAAACGGATCGCGCACACACCCCTAAAGCAGACAATAGCACAGATCTATCCTGGAGCAGCACTCCCGTAAGTACTGACTTTCATTCGTCGTGACTGAATGCTCCTCATATTTACAGAGTAATTTAAATGCATGCATTGACTTTTCTTTCACATGCTGGTTTGACAGAAAACAGATAAAATATATTATTGGAAGGGTGGCTATTATGTAAAATCAATTGTTTGAGCTTTATATTATGTTGTAATGTTATTCTCTCATACTGCGAGTTTTGCTCTTCAGAACAGTTGTTAATGGCATAATGTGGAGTGTCTTTAAGTAGTAAAGACACTGAAAAAGACCAAGTCAATTTCAAGGAATCATATTAGTCAAATTTCTTTTTAGTCATGTTTGATTTATGCAACATTTTAATAACAACTGAAGGTGACACAGTTACTTTATTGTGCTACAAAATGGCACTATGTGCCTGGAAGATACAAAATACTGCAACCTTGGCCAGTTGCAGTATTTTGCAACTGTATTATTTCTGTATTTTATTATTCCTTTAGTAAATACGGATTACTTAAAAATGCTTCATTATTTTCCATCTTGTTCCCAGATATTTAGACCAGCGACTCCAGAAAGCCATTGTCCAAAAGAGCTCTCCTACCCCAGCCCAAAGAGCACACCCCGAAACAGCTTCAACTCCTGCCACTCCCCAGAGACGGAGGACACCACTGACCTGGTAATTGAACTGGACACTAATCTGTACGCATACAGTTATCCTGCTTTACTTGTTTAAAACACAGTTTTGATTTGTTTTAGGGCCCTTATATGACTAGGTTCACCCAACTAGCTGTAGATTTGAGGTGAAATCAGACAGTTTTAATGTAGCTCTTTATTTTAATTGTTCAACCAACTTTTTGCCATCTAGCTTTTTTGCATCCCGGCCAAAAAGCTAGATCCTCAGCATGATCCTCATCCCACTGGAAACCTTACCAAATCCTGTCAAAACTGTAGTTAGATAGATCAGATTTCGTCTCATCTGACCTTAAAACTGTCCTCCTGAAGGAATTTGGCCTATCCATGTGTACTACTGCAAACTGAATGTGTTGATTTTTTAGCAGCAATGTTTTTGTTTTTTTTTCCTCAGTTGTCACCCTACAGGTTTAGGTTTGTGGTGTCTGGCTTCACTGAAGGCAGTGACACTGGTTTTTAGCAGGCTCTAGTTCATTATAGGCCTGAGCCCTTGTGGTTCCTGGTTGTTTTTGAACATCCAAACAATGTCCTTTTGTGTTAGTTGGACAGTTTGAGTCAGATGTTTGTAACTTGGACACAGTTTTTCCAACAAGGCAATGATACGTAGCATAAATCAAAACTACGTTTGGAAAAGATAACGCAAAAATAATATTAAGCTTATGGAGTGGGCCTGAGTAAAATCCTCTTAAAAATATATTGACTATAATCGGGTCTTTGTAAAGAAGTAAAGCGACCAGTTTAAAGGAACTTCACCTATTTTTTTTTTTTTTTAAAGAACAGTGGTTAAATGTCCAATGAGGATTATAGCAGAACATTGCTAATGGCAGTACAAAGTATCTCTCTTCAGACTGATAATGCCCATTTATCCAAATATGGCTGTGTTTGTAGAAAGGCTGGACAATATTAGAAAGTTTTGCGATTGCAGTAATATTGGTATTTATTGACAATGATGAGGTCAGTTGTGATTTATGCCTATTTTCTTTTTTTCTATTCTTCTCATTTGTGCTTCCATCACTTTGTGACCTTTAGCATTTTGGACATTGTCATTAATATCCAGTGTGAGCGTCTACTGCCACGAGACTGTCCAATTTGCCAAATATTACATTAACACATGAAATGCAAGTTTATGACCTTTAACATATATTAGCCAACAATTGCTGCATTTTAAATAGTGCTGTGCAATATAAATATTGCTGAGACTAATATTGGAATGTTATATTTGCAGTATATTTTTCAGACTTTGCTGTATGCATATGTTTGATTGTGTACGTATAATTTTGACGTTGTGTGATTAGAGAAAATCCAGATTAGATTCAAACTTTTGTAACCAGTTTTTGTTTTAACCTGGAAAAAGGAGGTGAAAGGAGATTCATGCCTATGATGAATGTATGGAAAGTTTTAATGTGGAGAGATTAATATGTTTAATGGTTTTTTTCTTTCTTTTTTTTTTACAGGACTCTCTGTCATCCCCCGCACTCAGCAGTCCCTCCTGTTCTCGCATTATCTCGCAAATTATCGGAGCTGAAGACGACTGTTTTGGTCGAGACCAAGAGCAGGTGGGCGTTTTTTTACAGGCTGCTAACATGAGTGTCATGCATTACAGATGTACTTGTGAACACACCCAAATGTACCCTTGTAAAAGGACGTTTAAAGAGGGACGTGCGTGTGTTTCAGACAAACGGCCAGTGTGACAGCTTTAACAGTATTGAGCAGCTCAAGTCTCGTCCTGCTCACCTCGCAGCCTTCCTGCATTATGTCATCTCTCAGTTTGAACCTGCTCCTTTGGTGAGACTCTCTTAAGCACAGTTATTATCTGTTTTTATGCGACCTGACGTCCTCTAAATGAATCCTAATGGTCCGGTTCTCAGTTGTGCTACCTCTATACCGAGCTCTACAAGCAGACCAACTCCAAAGAGACCCGGCGGGTTTTCATGGACCTCCACACTTTTTTTATGGACCGGGGAGCAGTGAGTTGAATTACATTTTTACATGAAAGTTGTTGAATGCTACTAAAATTACTCTAACATGTTTTTTTTTATTAAATATTTCATAGTTAGATTTTTCAGAATCAGCCACATGTTTAGCCAAACATGACCATAATCTCTGGCAAAACCATTTCATTTTCACTCATTTATATCAATTATGGCGCTGGCATGTTAAAATGGCATCATTGCAACTAATTGATTTAAAAACATTTTTGTTGCAGAATTTAAAGGTTCCTGTTCCTGAATCTGTTTCCTCTGATCTTGGTAACTATGTCATTGTGCTTATGAAACTTGGTGAAAATTCTGCTTTGTTTGATCATTTTTGTTTGAGTGTAAGTTCTTAACCTTATTTATAGAGTTTTCTTTTTTTCTTTGAAGACCGGCGGCGGACGGAGCTGATACCAGAGGAAATAAATAGGCAACATGTTCAAACACTGCAGGACTCTCTGCTAGCTGATGTTGAGAAACACCTCGAGGACTTTAGGTAAACCTGGTCGCTCTGACTGTCGCATTCCTTTCTAACGTGGCAGCTACTTAAGTATACTGTTTTAAAGTTCAAACCTTGAATTGTTAATATCAGTGCACGAATAGTTTTTACAGCGATTCATGGATAAAAATATGTTTTAAATTTCAGGCAGAAGCGCAACATGGGCCTAACGGTGGCTGAAGCTGAGCTGGCCAGACTGGACCAAGAGAGAGTCCGAGATCGTGTCACGCTTGAGCGAGAACGTTCATACGCTGAAAACATCATATCTAAAATAGATGATATTCTGTGAGTCGCTCATTCAGATTAATTCCCGGTCTGACGTTGACGTGCAGTCATGAAAAATTATAAAGCTAGATCTTTTCATGATGTATTTGAGATGTCTTTTTTTCAGAGTTGAAATGATCACATAACTGAAAAATTAAAAAAAAAGTAAGAGATGCAATTTGCTTTTTCATTTTCATTACACAGTTTGAAATTACACATAAAAACTCAAATATTTGAGCACTAATCTTAGGTTGAATGCAACCAGCATCTACTCTCTGGCAGTATTCTGGCTGAATATAAATTATATTGTCCGCTTTGTGCTTTGCACAAGGACCTCTAGTATAGAGACAGACCCTCATCATGACACTACCACCAGTTCAAGTTAGGACTGCCTGAGGTGCTACTTCTTGCACACAGTCTGTATTTAAAGGCTTTATATTCAAAATGTGATCTCCGTAGAAAGATCTCATAAATTACTGGTGATATTTATTTTATAAATACTTTAATTTGCCTTTTTGGGTTGAGAACTCTATATTGGAGTCAGAGTCTCTAATCTTTAAATGTGCAGAAAGCCTGTCAATCCAAATTAGACTGAAACAAATCGTTGTTCTACTTTCAAAGAGGAACTCCCAGCTTCAGGCAATCCTGATAATTTGTAACAAAGTAATAGTCCTTAATAGCAAGTTGAAATGACATTATAGAACTTTAGCGCTGCTTATTAGAAGATTAGATTACTATATGCATATATTTGAGAATTTCTTTTTAATATAGTGGTGGTATATGTTACGTCAAATCATGCATGGACAATTTTTTCATGACAGAACCCATCAAGGTCATTCATGTAAAATGGTTTCTCCCTTAAAGCATTTAAAGCCCGTAATTGGAATGATCTTTATGCAAAAGATAAGTGTGTGTAAACATCTGACTGGAAATGTATCCATACAAATAAATGTAGATGAAAAGTCATTGGGATTGTTAAGCAGAAATATACTACTGGTGTCTCTTTTTGTTCAATCGTATATATATCTTTTTGCCTTTCAGTTTAACTACTCAGACCACAGAGGAAGACAAATGGTAAGACATCTCATACTATCACAAGTATACATTTCTTAATTAAATGAATATTTGAGAGGTGTGTTGTTACTTCTTTTGAATGGATGAGTCTCAAACTTAAGTAGTCTTTTAGCACATTTTGATTTCGTAAAATCGGGCATTAAAAGCAGACTTGAGTTAAATGAACTATGTCAGAAATAGTCATTTGTTAACTTAAGATCATATGTCTGTGATGTTTCTCCCACGGCGACTGAGCAACTCTGACAAATTCCTTTGTGCCATTAAAGCTCCAATTTGCATCTCCCACAGTTTACAAATAAGGCATCCGGGCAGACTCTTAAAGAGAACATGTAATTTATGCAGTATGTTTATATTAAATTATTCAAAAGTGTGACTGATTGAAACACTCTTGTTTGATATGCCATATGGTCTCGGCACTGCACAGATGGGTTGTCTAGAAATTGTACGAGGACAGGGGTGACATATGGCACAAGTCACAATATGCATACACGTGCTATTCACAATTAAGCTTTGCCTCATTTTTTGTTAAACTGCAAATACCAAACTTGCATGCTAACTCTTCTTATTTTTCTTTAGCACTACAATACAGTTTGTCATCTATACATACATGAAGCACCTCGGTGTGAGGGTTAAGGAGCCTCGAAATCTGGAGTCCAAACGGGGTCTGAACCGTCTTTTCCCTAAGATGAAGGTACCGCGTGTGCTTCTGGCATATCAAAGGTTCCCCTTTACCTTTATCAAGCATATAACACTTTGTCTCCTCCTTTTCTTTAAGCAGAAAAGTATTAAAGCAGATAAAGAAGTTGATGACAGATTAAAAAAGAAATTTTTAAATCTTGTACCTCAGCGTCGACCCATCCGCATCGAAGCAGCAGGTTAGTGCTTGATTTTGTGTGTGTGTGTTTTGGAGGCTGTCAGATCTAGTTGAAACAATATACAATCATACATATAATTTCTTTACTGCTAAATGCCAGAATATTTTTGTTTGGAAGTTTACATACATAAAAATACAAAAGCCGTTGGTAGATTATGATTTGGGTGGCTTTGTATTTTCGGCCAGAGTTGCATTGATATTTTTTTTTTTTTTTTTTTTTTTGGACAAGATTTTAAAGATGATAGAAAGCGAGAGTCGGATTGTTGTGCAGATCCTTCTCCAACACATCCCACAGATTTTCAGCATGGTTAAGGTCTGGACTTTGCTGTGGCCAATCCATGTGTGAAAATGATGTATCATGCTCTTTTAACTACTCTTGCATAATTTGAGCATGATAAATACTGGCATTATTATCTTGGAAATATGCCCGTGAGAAAAATCCATTGATGGACTAACCTGGTCATTCAGTATATTCAGATGGTCTGCAGGCAGATTGTATGCAGCAAACCCAGACCATAGTGCTGCCTCCACAAGCTTGTAAGGTAGATGCTAGGCACGATGGGTACATCCCTTAATGTGCCTCTCTTCTTACCTTAGCAACCGTCACTCTAAGACAGGATAACTCCGAACCTATCAATCCCATGATCTTCTTCCGTTTCTCCACACTGCAATGCTTGCAAACTGAATCCATCTGTTCTTTACAGCTTCAATGATCGGTGGTGTTCTTAAAACTACTCAGCTGTGTTGCACCAATCCCTTAAACAGGCAGAATAAAAACAATGTGAAGGTCTAGTTAACATACCAGGCAAAGACTGGTTCTGTGTCCCAGAGAGAACCATGTTTTTATGTGAAAGCCTAAAACATGGTTTTGGAGCAAAAACAAAGTACCTTGTAAATATGCTGACTGAAGCTGGTAAGAGAAAGACATTATCCACAGTGAAAAAAGTCCTGTGCCAACAAGGGCTGAAGGACACTTGGAAAGGAAAAAGCCATTACTCCAAAAGTAACACAAAGAAAAAGGGATTAAATTTTCAAATTGCACTCACAATGGCCTTGTGCTTTAGAGAGATATTTTGTGGTCTAATAAAACTAAAGTGGAAATACTTAGCCGTAATTATTGTTACATTTAGAAGAAAAGTGAAGATATTTATAAGCCAGAGAAGAGCGCCTCAACTGTGAAGTGCTGTTGGGTGGTGTTTTGCTGAAAGAGGGACTGCTGCATTTCACAATATAGGTTTTATTGTAAGTTTAAAAAAAAAAACATTGCCTGTCTTTATTGAAGCGACATCTCAAGACAACAGCATGACGATCGAACATCGGGCACTGATGGTTCTTTCAGCTAACAATGTCTATAAGCTTTCTGCCAATTTACAATTACAAATTACTAATTACACATGCAATTTTTGCTCTGGTCATCAAAAAGCTCTGATATGAGTCCCATAGAAAATTAGTGGGCAGAGCCGAAAAGGTGTGTACATGCAAGAAAAAAAACTAGCTACACCAGTTCAGTCAAAAGGAATGGGCAGAAAACACCAGCAAACTATTGTGAGAAGCTTTTGGAAGGATCACCAAAGCATTTGACCCAAATCAGATAGCTCAAAGGCAATTCTAACAAATGCTAAGGACACTTTAGTTATTTTCAGAATGTAAAGAAAGGATGGAAATTATATTTTCTTGTTATTTTGGTATTTAACAAATAAAAATACATTTTGGTAGACCTAACAAACCTAAAACAGGAAAGGCTTATTATGAGTCAATGATCATCAGTGGGGAAAAATGGCTATGTAAGTCTTTACAGACTGAATATATTTATCTGGTGTGAGCTGTAAAAAAACTGGCACTCAATTTATATTTTTTTTCTCTTTTTACAACACAACAGGCAAAAACCCGGAAAGTCGCCCCAGGCCTCAGAAACAGCTGTCTCAGCCAACGCTAGGAGCGGTTGAGCTAATGGATAACATTCGTCTGAGGGGCAGCCAGTCCAGTGAGGGCCCCGAACTCACTCATTCCTTGTCTGTCTCATCTCCAAGTAACACCACCCACAGTGTGGATTCAAACCGAGACGCTGATATCGGTGAGCTTTAATATGGCATATTTAATTAGAATATTAAGGTTGTCAATCTGGGTTTTGCGGCATTTTATTAGTTTAATATAATAAATAGCCTTTACTTTTGGGAAGTTTAATATGTTTAATAGCCTTGTAGCCACTTTGTAAAGTGGTCATAGTTTCAACATTCTGCTATTCATTTCTACGCTTTAAGCTGTTGAAGCAACACATATGTACATGCAGAAATAAAGTCTTTGAGGTAGCATAGGAATAAGCTTGATATAAAATTAATCGTTCACATTTTGCTACACAAACCACCATCAGCTGCAAAAATAGAGTTCAGAACGCAATTAAAAACAGTCCAATCTCAGCGTTAATATCAAATTGTTTGTTTCATGACGTCTTTTGGTGTGAAACCAAATTAAATTTCCTTCATATTGGTGGAATTGTGAACCAATGAACAAATTTCAACTTTGTTATACTGATTACGACTCCCACTTGCGTTTGGGAAAGAGAGTAAAGCAGTTCCAGAGGCAAAATTAAAACGCATAATTATCTGCAAGCAAACTCTCAACTGATGATTCTGCTGCAGCTATTGCACTTTACAGTTTATGTGGAGTCACTCCAAACCTTATGGAACTGTATTGTGCCAATTTTGAGCTGCAGGATTACAACTATCACTTTATGGCAGCATAACACCATTATGTCAGGATGCCCAAAAAAAACAAAAAAAAAAATCCCACAAAAGGCTGGTGCAGATTATATTTGTGTACTGCATGTTCTAAAAACTGTGTGGGCAAAAGATGTCTGCGTGGGACAGATTAATGCAGCTGGACTCCTGGCAATCTTTATGCAGTTAAAGCAAAGTGAAAACCACCATGACACACATGGAGTTGTTGAGTTGCGCAGTCGACTAAAGCTGTTTAGAGCTGTATTTTGATGGACTTCAAAACATTTTCACTGGTGTTTTGTACCACTGTATACAGAAGCTCGCTGCTGTCACGGTGGAAAATAAATTAAGAATGTAATTACCATGTTACGAAGGGACAGAGTTCAAAAGCGTATTGTCCTCCTTGACAGAAATATACTCCTGTAACTTTGCATTGCTCATTTAAAGGAAATGTAGTATCATTGATATTACCAGTATACTGCCAACTCCATGTTTTTAATTTCAGCTTTCTTTTATGGCCGCTCTGTTGTGCGACAGCATCCACAGTTACAGCCAAGATCCTCATTTAAATAGGCCGGTCTGCACCACCGTGCTGCCTGTAATCAGCTGCATGCACAATTTTTGTTGATTCAGCTCCCTGGGCCCACTAATTGTGCGTACCGTTTTTATCTGGGATCTTTTAAGATCAGACCCTAAATCTTAACTCCAGTCTGATGACCTCTACCAACCATCCTGTTGACTACAAATTAAGTTATTTAAGTCAGTGTACGGCGTAAGTACACTAAACTCTTCAAGCTAAGCTAATGTATGTGGCTCAGTTTCAGGTGGGACTCCAACATCAGCCCCCTCCAGGCTGAGTGACGGTCTCCAGCCTGATCCTCTGGATGGATTATCATTCCCTGATCCAACTGAGCTTTATCCCATGGAGAAGTTACAAGAAGATGACAGAGAAAGTGACAGGTGTGTTTTACGCATTCTGCATCAGAATGAAGACGATTTCCCATTTTTGTAATTGATTAATTTAACTAAATCTTTCTTAGAGCTCATGATGGGACACCAAAGGCAGTTAGAAGGTGAGTGCAGCAGATCCATTTGACTTTGGTATTTGGGATTAATCTGAAAGGTAAAGGGAAAAATGAAAAGTTACCTTATTCTTGTCTTAGACTTGAGGCATTGGGTATTGGAGATGTCCAGAGCGAGGATGATCAGGGGACAGACTCTGAGCTCGATCCCCACAACTGGCAGCAGATGGTGGGACGAGAGGTCCTTGCAGGACTCAGGCCTCAAGAGATTAAGAGACAAGAAGTTATAAATGGTGAGTGCAAACAGTATCCATTGGTCCATAAGTCTTCCTCATGTTTGATGTGCTACAACCACAAATGTATTTTACTGGGATTTCACATGCCATCCAGGGCTCTTTGGCGCCTCCACTGTGGCTCTTATAAAACCAAATAGTATTGTGTGTAAATATAAAGGCAATATGTGCTTTATGTTTTTAAGTCGACAACCTATTTTCCTTCATTTTCCATATTTATGGGAAGGGCTCACTCAGTTAGCCTCAGCTGGACTCTACAAAATAAAGTAAAAAACCGACAGGATTCATTTTGTCCTAGAATCTGAAAAAAGAAAGCAATATTAGTCTAAACCCCTTAGCTTTCAAAATAGAAATGCTATCTAGTACATATTTATAATGTCTTTTATAAAGCAACGTTTCTTTTCAATGGAAAAATGTTAAATCCAACATCTGAAAAGGAAAGAGCTTCATACACTTGCAAGCACATCGAGACACGCCTTTCCAACTAAATTGATTGGTTGGAATTATTAAAAGGAGCAGCCAAGACGTCCTTAGGAACTCTGGACGAGCTGAAGAGAGCTACTTCCATAGAGGAAGAATTTGTTGACAAGACATATATTAGTTGTGCGCACAATAAATCTGGCCTTTGTGGAAAATTATCAAGGAGAAAGTAATTGCTGCGCACTTCGCTGGCAAACCAGAGTCATTCCTAATAGCGATACAGCAAGGTGCTCTGGTCTGATGAGGCCAAAATTTGACTGTTTGGTCCAAATTCAAAGCACTCTGTGAGAAGGACAGTGAACTTTGAAAACAGCTAGTGAAACACGCTCGTGGCAGCAATGTACTGTGATGTTGCTTTCCTTCAGCAGGGACAGGAAAGCTGGGAAGCTAAGCGAAGGCAAATCCTGGATGAAAACTTATCGGAGGCTCGAGACTCGAGCAAACAGTTGACCTAAAAATTGAATAGTTTAGATTAATTTTTCTACAGTGCCCAACATCCCGTCAGACTGATAATGAGCAAAAATGAGACTGACATTTTTTGAATAACCAAAAATGTCAGTCTGTAGATTTGAAAAGCTGGTGGACAAAACCCAAAAAATCCGCAGCAAGAAATGGTTTTAGCAAGTAATGAACCTGGGAGGATAAATACACCTTTCAGATCCTAATTTGTGAAAAATGCCAATGCCTTGTATCATTGTGATTCCACTTCACATTTATGAACAACTTTGTGTTTGAGCTTAACATAAAATCCCAATAAAACACATCCAAGTTTATGAAGAAAAAAAGATCAAGAGATATGAATACTTTTGCATGTCACTATGAGAGTGCACTCGCCACATAATCTTCCGCTCTGAGTTAACTACTCGCATGTTGTCCACAGAGTTGTTTTATACAGAGCGTGCACATGTAGGGATGCTGAAAGTTCTGGATGACGTTTTCTACCAGAGGCTCTCCAGAGACGCAATCCTTCCTCCTGCTGACATCAAGAACATCTTCACCAACCTGGAAGAGGTCCTACAGCTGCATGGTACACTCAATAAAACAACTCTTATAGTCTGTAACTTTAATTCATAATAAGACATTTTAACGATACATTTGTTGAATTTCAGTTTCAATACTTGAGCAAATGGCAACCATACGGAAGAGAAATGATTCGTTGGTAATAGATCTAAGGGGGGACGACTTGCTCTCGTGGGTGAGTCAAAATTGTTTCTTCTGGTATCGTTTTTTTTTTAACTGTAGTCACAGCTTGAATGATGCAGTTGAAACAAACTGCGCACACAGAAACAGGGAATGTTCACATTTGATATTATGCCATTTTTTTCACGCCACAGCCTTCAAAATCTGTTATCAGCATTTTATGTGTCAAACTAATTGAAAGTAAGCCATGATTGTCAAATGAATAGAAAATGGCGTTTACAGTTTACAACTGTTTCAAGTCTTGTCACAGAATCTGAATTTTGACTTAGCCATTCTAACACTTGAATATGCTTTGATATTAAAAAAAAAACAAAAAAAACAGCACTATTGCACTGCTTGTCTCTTTCGGGTTATTTTGCAGCCTGTAACAAGCTTTTGTTAAGTATTACTCATAAGCTCTGATTTAAAAAAGGAACAAAAAAGGGAGATTTTTATTTATGACATTTTAGAAAGCCTTGAACTTTACAAATATCAGCTACTTTGAGTTAAGTGTAAAAAAAAAAACAGACAGAAAGAATCTTTAGCCAAAAAGGAAACTTTCCTATCTTAGTAACAGGGAATGTTTCCACCATGGAGAACAAATGCAGCCATCTTAATGACGGCAGAAGATGGCCTAGATTTGGCTAACATCTACACATCTCAATGGCTTTCCTGACATATTTGATGTGAGGTAGTCAAATATCCAGTGGCAGGCTCGTCTGAATCCCCTGTGTAGGGAGATAAGGAGGGCAAACGGTCCCCTGAGTTCTGAGCGTCGATCGAGAACCACATTAAAACTTAAGCTGTCCGTGCTCGAAGGACATAAGTCAGGCCACTTTCTTGGAGTCAGCTGCTCATGTCAAAGATTTCCGTTACAAATGCCTCTGACCAACTGAGCTCCTCTTCATCTCTGCTCTGTAGTTCAGTGGCGCCGAGGAGGAAAAGATCAAGCAGGCAGTGGGAACATTTTGCAGTAACCAGCCGTTTGCACTGGAGATTATCAAGACCAAGCAGAAGAAAGACTCGAGGTTCACCTCATTCATTCAGGTACTCGTGATGCGTCTCACTACATTGTACAGGTACTTTTTTCTATATTTCACTATGTAAGGACTCCTGACTTTTATTTGTCTGTTTTTAGGAGGCAGAGAGTAACAGACAGTGTCGACGACTGCAGCTAAAGGACATAATTCCTGTTGAGATGCTGCGGCTCACCAAGTACCCCCTGCTGTTAGACAACATTGTCAAATACACAGGTGCAGTCATGCTGACGCAGGTTTTTTGTTCATGTTCTAATTAGGTTGTAGTCTGTGGGTTTGTGGGCTGCTTTTCGTCTTTTAACTGGCTTTGGTAATTATTTAAGTAACCAAATTGCTGTAATTTTATTTTTTGCATAGTTTTGATTAGTTTACTTTGGGATTATTATATTAAGTGAAGAACGCAAATTGCCGGTTTGGACCAGAGATTGTTTAAAAAATTGTAAAGTGATATGCATTGTGGTTTGTTCTATATCTAGTAAAGCTGTTTCTGTTTTTAGTTTACAAGTAAAGTCAGAAATGTTTATATTAAGAAAGTTTGGCACCAAAAACTGTTTGCAGCTTTTAAATTTGACATCTAAGAAGAATTTCACTGAAATGTTTGTATTTAGGCAACAAAAATGGGGTTAAAATTGAGCAACATGTTTGGAAATTTATATTTGAAATAGTCAGCTACTGTATGTTAAAATAAAAAGTTCTTAGTGTTTCATGACTCTTTACCAATACAACTGATATGCTGTAGATAACACTGGTGTACTATGTTTATGCATAGGGTTATTTAGTACTAATTCTGGGATTACTTGTTTGGTGCATTTTGATAAATGTGCCAAACAAGGTTTAAAATGTAAAATTTTATCACCTGAAATATTTCTTGCACCAGTTTTGCCCACTTTCAACTTTCTTGAATTGTCCAGGTTTTTCTCCTGTCATATTTAAATCAATTAGATTCTCTAAAATGGTAAATCCAGCAAAAAAAAACAAGAAAATTTTTATTTTAATCACAATATAAAAAGTGATTAATATTGAGTTCCAGTAAAGCGGTGATAAATGACATTTTGTTGCAACACACCGACTATTAATGAAGTACTGAGGCTAGAAGACAGATTATCATTATAATGGTCCTGCCGAGTGAGTTCACAGTTCTGGAAATGGAGCACCAATTATTTGGGCCATCATTTTATTCTTAGCATGAGTTTGGGTCTCACATGAGGAGAAAGCCTTAATGATAAAATATGACCAGCTCTTATAGGAGCATAATGCCTCCTGTGCTTTATTATATTTTCTAAGAATTATGTGTCCATTAATACTTCCTGTGTTAATGAACACAGGAAGTATTAATTTGTCCCCAAGGAATCAGTGTCCTTACTGCTTGATGTCATAATATTTTTCAGACGATCCAGTGGAGAAGCACAAAGTTAAGCAGGCAGCAGACTGCTGTAGAAAGATCCTTAGTCACGTCAACCAGGCTTTAAAAGAGTCTGAGGACAAACAGGTGGGTTTTTGAAATGTGCTGTCATGTTAAATTTTCTTCATGTGTTTCCTTTAGATTCCTTATTTGGAGGAAGGAAACAGTTTGTTAGTTTTTCTGGCAGTAACAACCTCTCTTTTTTTGATTATTCCCCATATAGCAATCTTCTTTAGTAAACCACTTACTCATTCTATTTTTCTGTTTATTCCTACAGAAATTAGAGGACTACCAGAGAAGATTGGACCTCTCCTCTCTAAAGCAGACAGACAACCCAGTGATCCTTGAGCTAAAGGTGCACTTGTTTGTCATCCACCACCATGTGCACTGTGAAACATGCACTGGATAAAACCATATGAGTAATAGGTCCACAAACCTTAAATCTCACTTATTATTCTTTTTTTTTTTGCTGTGCATCCATTAGAACCTGGATTTGACCAAGAAGACACTGATTCATGAGGGCCCTCTATCATGGAAAATGAACAAGGACAAGACTATTGGTTTGCACTGATTTATTTATTTTTTTTAATACATTTAAATATTATCGTGCTCTTCATAGAACCCGCAGTGTAACTCTACTACACCAGTGCGTTTGTATGAAAGTGAATGGATGCATTCTGTCTTTCCCTTTCAGAGCTGTACACGCTCCTCCTGGAGGACATTCTTGTTCTGCTACAGAAACAAGACGAGCGTCTGATCCTAAAATGTCACAGCAAAATCCTGGCAGGCACCCCAGATACAAAACATACCTTCAGCCCCATCATTAAACTCAACACTGTTCTGGTGCGCTCTGTGGCTACAGGTCGGTTTACAATCTCCCCAGACTCTCCGCTACTGAAATTTGTATGAATAGTCCTAAAACCTGTGTAACTGCTCAACCTTACCACAAGAGATCGGTATCTGGTGGTTTATGTCTGTTGGATTTTTTACATTTTGTCACTTTATAAGATGAACTTTAAAGGATTTTATTGGGATTAAATGTGATAGACAAGCAAGATGTGATGCAGTGTGAGTAAAGTAGTTATTTCAGCTCCTTTGAGTCACTTCTTGGTTGAACCACCTTTTGATTCAGTTACATCGGCAGGTTTTTAATAAGATTGAAGAAAAAAAAAAAAACACCCAACAAAAACATTATGTTTTGTGGTTGTAAATACCTTTGCAATTTATTGTCCAGATTTTCACTTAAGCTCCTTTGACAGAAACATAAACAATCTAACCTTAAAGCCTCTGATCACTCTCTCTACTGCCAGACAACAAGTCCTTCTTCGTTCTCTCCATGTCCGACAACGTTGCACAGATCTACGAGCTCATGGCGCCCACAGTCTCAGATCAGAAAACGTGAGTCCAGTTTCCTTGCAATGGATTCATTTGACATTTTTGTCAAATGATCTTTGTTGTTTATCTTACCGAAAAGTATTTTTCTCCTCCTACACAAGGTGGCAGACTCTGATCTCCCAAAGAGCCGATATGATGAAGGTCAAACCTCACAGCATCATACCGTTACCTCAGACTGAGTATGCTTCCTTCCCGTTTTATAATCCAGTCGCATCAGATAGCTACCAGGGTTTCGGCTTGTTACAGAGTTAAGTTTCTGTCTGTGTGGGTGTCTTAGTGGGGAGAGAGACGGCGTGGAGATCATTACAGCAGGTGTTTCCAGACTGAGCAGAGAACGAGACCGCACGTCCACTGGCAGCACGCAGTCCACAGGTAACTGAAGCCGCTCATTTCTACTGCCCATCTTGGAAAACGTTTCCGTCTACACTACTCAGTCACTGCAGCTGTGTAACTGCAACAATCCATCTTTAGATAAAGAGAGTGGCCCAGCCTCTGGAAGTACCCTGCAAGGTTCTCTACCTGCTGGTAACCCGTTTGAGGAAGTAAAGGCAGACGTGGAGGAAGAGGAAGGTTCTCTGGACCCAGAGCTTCCGTGTGAAGTATCTGAAGTTGACAGAGAAGGAGACTCGTTCGATGTGTTCCCCTCAAGGGCAGACGAAGCACTAAAAACATGTAAATCCTCTGGATACTTAAAGAAATTAACTCACTGAGCTCTTAAATTACACAACCAGTCATTACTACTTGTTGGTTTCTTCAGTGGCCGCATTAAAGCAAGTCCTGGTGAACCAGCTGATGTCCCAGGAGGCAGCACAACAAACCAAACGTTCCACGGGAGTCCGTCTCCTAAGAACCACCTCTTTGCGGACACCGACAGACAACCGTGCAAAGGTGATGGTTCACAACGGCTCCGAGAAGAGCAGCTCTAAGGCAGAGGACCTGGCTCAGGACCTGGGGTCAGGGGACACTGGATTCTTTGATTCTCCTGAAGACTATGGTATGTGCAAGGAAGTAGAAGATTGATTAAAAAAAAAGTGTTGGGAAATTCTTCGCAGTAAATCATTTTGATTCTGCCTGCAGGATGTTTAGTCCTGGAAGGTTACGGAGGACAAGGGGAGAGCAGCACAGACGACGACATCCTGGCATCAACCCAAGGGAAACAGCTGAGGACCTCACAAGGCTGTGCAGCCGACTCCGGCATCAATTTGAGATTTTCTTCAACATCACAGTTCGGCAGCCTCTCCACTTTCAGCAGACAGGTGTTGTCTCACCTTAGACATCTTCAGACCAGCCTCGGCTATTTAAAGGTACTCAGGATTACTCATCGTTATGTATTTCCAGCTCCTCAACACATCATTCAATCCTGGGTCTCTACACAGATTTAGAAAGTCTGAAAAAAAGTGTTATCCAGGTCTGTTTAAGTATGGAGAAAGTTTTATGTTTCCAGACTGTATTCTCCATCTGAATGAGATAACGATGCAGTGTTCGATTGAAATAACAACAAATAGATGATGTATTCTTCCGTCCATCTCGCCTTCTACTCATCCATCAATCTTCCTAACAACTAACTTAATTATTTACCAATCTATCATGTAGCTGTTCTTCCATCCGTTTCCATCCAATCATTCCAGCCTGTCTGTTTGCGCGAAAATAGACTGATAAGTGTAAATTTGAGTGTAGCCTAATATGGAATAGCGACCTGAAAAATGTGTAGGAGCCTTGAACCTTGTCTAATAGTAGGTCATAGACAAACATAGGTTTACATAGCAAAATCCTTTTCTTCCCTTTTTACAGGAGGTTGAGTCCAAGTACAATAATCTAATACGCCAAAGGACAGATGGGTCATCGACAGACACAGATGGAAACAAAGGTATTCACGTTCAAGCGTAAATCCTTCACTTTGAACCATTTCTGTTTGCCCTTTTTCTAATTTTCCATTCAATGTTGTTTTTACTCAGATAAAAGATAGTGTGGATGTCAACGCCACAGCTTTTGACTTTGGTACCATGGAAGAAGTACTGACTCGCCGTCTGTTCTTTCTTCTGAAGTCCTGGACTTTCTGGACGTCGTATAAGCTTGTCCTTTGACTGCTGAGCTCTTCTTTTTTTTTTTTTTTTTTTTTTCCCTTCACCCACAGCCACCGCAGGGAATAACAGACTTAAGTGTGAAGCAAATGTTTTTGAAGGGAGAATTCATTGGTGTGGTGCCATGCCATCCCTTCTCAGCACAAGGCAAACAGGGAAGTGGGATTGTCCCCCGAAAACCTCAACCCCTTTCTACCATTGAACACCAAATTTTCCCCTCTAAACTCCCTGCAAGAAAGAGAACTTATACCAAAATGTACAAAGATGTGTGTTTAGAATATATATATATGAAACACAAACAAGAAAAGGAAAATTTTAAGATAATGTATTAAGATTTTTTTTTATTCCCAAGATGTATTTATTTTCTTTCTTTTTATTTTTTTTAAGTGTTTCCCAAATTGCTTGCATGCTTTTGGCCATGGTGTGTTACTTTTTTAGCTGCTTACCCTTGTTGGGTCACACATGGTTGGCCTGAGTGCACGCTAGTATACAAGTGCTCTAGCGTACCTTGATGAGTGGCAGCACTATATCCTGACTGATAGAGGCCAGAGTTGCACTAGTGATGAATAAATCCAGTGTATTAAAACTCCTGAACATTGTTAAAGTCTAGAATTTAACACAAATGCTAAGTCTGGTGTTAACTAGAATGAAGAGTCTTTAGGCTCTGATCTGGTCCTGTTGCAATTCTGTGCTGATTCCTTTCTTTCCCCTCTTACTCTTTTATCCTTTTGTGTGCGTGACTCCCCCGACCCTTTTGAACTTTTTTGGGTGTCATCTCTTTCCTCTTTCAAGCAACCGAGTGGCTCTCATGCTTATTTATCCCTTCCCACAATCTATATGTCATGCTTCCTGTTGTGCCTCTGGTTATCTTGCTCTGTTACCCTCTCCTACAAGGAGCGGTCATGCTCTCTCTGTATCAGCTTCTGACAGAAATGCTGCTTCCTCCTGCTACTGTTGGTGATACTGATTTGACTGCCCACATTTTCTAATAATGTCATGAAGTTCATCATATAGTGTACAATGATCAAGTTGGAAGGATATTCATAACGTTACAAATAAAAGGTGCCATGACACATTGAAAAAGAAGTCAAAATATTTTCTTCCTTGTTTTCTAGACAGTTCTTATATTGGAGTGATAGAGCACCTGGCAATAATATTTGAACGGTTTTGCATTTTGCCATGGTACAACCACAAATCTTAATGTAATTTAGTCAGATTTTATGGAATAAACTAGCAGAACATTGTGTATAATTGTCAAGTGGAAGAATAGGTATATGATTTTATGTAGATAATACATATCTAAAACAGCTTTGCAAAACAACAACATTTCTCTAATTATAGTCGCAATGCTTTTGGGGTACGTCTCTATCAGCTTTGCCTATCTAGAGATAGGATTTGGGAATACCAGTTTTGAAATCTTCCTACAGATTCTCAATTGCATACATGTGTTTAGACTTTGACTAGGCTACTGTAATACACTAAATGAATTGATGGATTTGTTTTGAAGGATGAGCCTTTGCCCTAGTATCTATTTTTTTGCTAATTGCAAACTACAAGTTTGTAATTAGCAAAAAAAATTACAAGTCTTTTTTTTTGCTAATTACAAACCTTCTTGTATAGAGTTCCATATTTCCATAATCTCTGACCAGCACACCGGTTGCTGCTAAAGAAACATGAAACCACATCAAATGCTGCCACCACTATTTTTCATGGTGGAGAAGCTTAGTGATGTGCAGTACTTGTTTTCCTCTGCTGATAGGATTTTGTATGAATTAAGTTAATTTTAGTCTCTTACCAGAGCACTTTCTTCTACATGTTTGCTCTGTCTCCTACATGACTTGTGATGTTAAAAATTTAAGGAATTATTTTCTAACCCTGAGATTGCTTAAAATTCTCAGCAATCTCAGGGGAGTGGTCCCTCCACAGAGACGTAGTTCGCCTGATCTGGGACCTATTCATTCAGGCAGAGGTCGACCTGTTCGCCACAGGGGAGATGACTCATTGTCCTCTATGGTTTTCCCTTGCAGGGGCAGCAAGTGCACTGGGCCAGGACGCCTTGGCCCATCCTTGGCCAGGGGTCCTCCTCTATGCCTTTCCTCCCCTTTCCCTGATATGGCCGACTCTTCAGCGAGTTCTCGAGGAGGGCCACATGATGCTGCTGGAAGCCGCGTTTTGGCCGACTCGGCCATGGTTCCCACTTCTACGGAGCCTGTGCCATGGTGTCCCATGGTGACAGGGATTTGCTGTCTCAGTTGGGGGGTCAGATATGGCATCCCAATCCTCAACGCCTCCAGCTGTGGGCGTGGCCTCTGGGAGGCTCGAACAGCAGCTGACTGGGTGTTCAGGTCCCGTCAGGCACACTATTTTGAGTGCCAGAGCATTCTCCACTCGTCAGCAATATGAAAACAGATGGCGTCTATTTTCCCTATGGTGTTCTGCCCGTAATTATGATCCAGTCACCTGTGCGGTGTCCACTATCTTGGAGTTTCTTTGGTCTCTTTCTTGATAAGGGATGCTCTCCTTCGACGCTTAAGGTGTATGTGGCGGCTATATCATCTAGTCATGCTAACATTGATGGCTGTACAGTGGGGAGCCATAATCTGGTTTCTCTTTTCTTGCGTGGTGCTCGTAGGCTGTGCCTCCTGCCGGTTCCACGGGCACCTGTTTGGGACCTGTCCTTGGTCCTCAGTTCTCTATGCCGCCCCCCATTTGAGCCTTTGGTCCAGGCGGACCTCAAATGGGTATCATGTAAAACTGCCTTTTTGTTGGCTATTGTCTCAGCTAAGGGGGTCGGTGAGCTACATGCTCTTTCTGTCAGCCCATCATGTCTCAGACGGGGTTCAGATGGTTCTGGTGTTACCTTGTGGCCAAACCCGGCGTTTGTCCCTAAGGTGTTTTCTCCCTCTCATTGTAACCAGCCATTGAGTTTGGCATGTTTTCGGCCTACGCCCGGAGAAGCTGGTGCTAGTTCTGAGTTACTATGCCCGGTGAGGGCGCTGGAGACCTATGTTGCGGCCACTGCTGCTGTAAGACGCTCAGACCAGCTGTTCTTGTGTTATGGGGGCCCTAGATTGGGCTGTCCTCTGTCCAAACAGCGTCTCTCCCTTTGCATTGTGGATGTCATCTGCCACGCCTACGCTGTAGGGCGTTGCCCCCGGCCGGTCGGCGTGAGGGCACACTCTACCAGGAGCGTTTCCACTTCCTGGGCAGCCTTGAGAGGAGTTCCGCTGGAAGCTATATGTGCTGCTGCATCATGGGCTTCTTCAAGCATGTTCACCAGATTTTACAATGTGAATGTGGCCTCCTCTCATCCTCTGGACCAGGTTCTTTTACAAGGGTCCTCTGGGCCTCCTCAGTGAGGTATGTGCTCAGGATTCCTTGTGACATCGTTGGTATTAGTCATTCAGTGCTTTCAGCACCGCCCTCTCGCGGTCAGTAGGGATGAAATAGAACGAAAGTTACAAATGTAACTACGGTTCTATGAATCCCGGATGACCGCCAGAGATTCTCTGTCACTCAGAATCCTTGCGTTTTGTGAGAAGATTCTGTAGGAGCAGAGCCTTGGATGATGTGACGCTAAATCGCCTCTGATTGATCATCCGATATGTCACAGGTCTGACTCTGTTGATATTATTGCTCAAACGGCACATGCGCGAAGGGAACATTCAGTGCTTTCAGCACCGCCCTCTGGCGGTCATCCGGAATTCATAGAACCATAGTTACATTCGTAACTTTTGTTTTACAGTATCATAGTTTATGTAAACTAATGAGTCAGCAACATGGTTTTCCTCGGCCTTGTATAAATCTGTATTGGTTCTCTTGATTCAAAATTTCAGCTCCAGACATTGACATATCAAATATCTTAAACAGCTTTTATTCTTTTTGATTTTTCCCTGAATCTATTTAACTGAATTCTTTGTTTTAATTTTTGCTTTTTCATTTACATGAAACAAACCAGCACAAATCCTAGCCGAAAAGATGGACTTTAATCTAAAATGTGGTGAAACTGAGCAACTTGTTTTCACCTCCAAATTACTGTTCCAAGTCGTAATACCCACATGGGAAAATTGAGCTATTTTTTCATTCAGTGGATAGAAAGCAACTCATTGGTTTAGTTGTTTGTTTGGTGGTGAGGATTTCGTGCAATATTCCCACTCAATGTTTGTATTTTGAGAGTGTTATTCTCTTTTTTTCTTACTCAATTAGCATTTTAATGCTGCCTTCCTATTACGTGGGAAGTCGAAACGCGGAGCTGGGTTTGACGTCAAATCCAAGGTAACAACGTTCTTCATAAGAAGTCGGAAATTCAACATGGCGACGCCCACAGACACCGTCAAAGACTTCCATACTCCAGTCCACTAGGTGGCGGTAAATGCATCTTAAGTTTTTTTGCCATCCGCCAATAAAATTCAAATCTCTGCAGTTTGGTTTTACACGGCTGTGGACGCTGTTTACAGTACCTCATATAAACGTGATTTTAAGCTCTATTTTCTAAAAGCAACCATTTTTGATTTGTTTAGTTTGTATTTGGAGGCGCTACATGTAACACTGATTTTAGATGCACTCTTATGTCTTGTAAAATAAACATGTTTCCATCGCAGCTTAGTGAAGTGGGGAGCGTCCACAAACGCGGAGTCAGTCCTACAAGTCTTAACTGTGGGTAGTCGGAGTTGCTCCCAGTTTTCAACTGGGAAATCCAACTTCGGAGGCTGTTCCAGGTGATTTTTCTGACTGAGAAGTCGGAATTCCCCAGTTCCGAATACAACTGGAATGCAGCATATTACTCAACATTTACCCACGTCTCTGCTTGAGCACACCTGAGTTACTTGAGCTGGTCATCAGCAGGCTACTGCAGGATTGGTGACAGGCTCAGGAGTCAGCTATTAGAGATGTGTTGGAGCAGGAGCTTATGTAAAACGCCATCCTTTCGAGAACCAGGATTGCCCTCCCCTGCTCTACCTCTTACGCAAGTCTAAAACCCAGTGTTCGTGGGAAATAAGTTATTCTACAGTGTGGGTGAAAAACAGTTTCAGTTTCAAAGTACGACCCCTTTAAATGATATTTTCAGGGGTGGGGAGAGAGGGGACTTTGTTTTTATCATGCATGTGTTTCCCTGCTTCATCACACCTGGATCAAATAAATGTCATAAACAGACCTACTTTGACTGGAATACTGAAGTAATTAAACCACTTAATTCAGGTGTGTTGAAGTGAGGAATCAACCAAAAGTTACAGGAGGATGCATGGCTCCTCTGGTGGTTCGGAACATTTGTTTACATCTTAGGTATTTAAATAATACTGCGATGTACTTCATACATACCAGTCGCCACCATCTTCTCATAGGCGAGAATCTGTTTATTGCATTGTCACATGAATAATTTTCTGATAGAAAATCAAATGCCTTTTTACCTTTTTGAAATTTCCTGGGTACATATTGGACTTCATACTCCAAAGCTGATATATCAGAGTTCAGATGTTTCTACAATCCCATCTGAGCTGTCAGATTATCTTTCTTCAGATTGAATTTTACAGTTATTACATTTCATTCTAAGGCAAACAGAAGATGGTATGCATTTTTTTATTCAGTGTAGACTTGACTTTGGCTCTGCAGAGGCACATTGTATAATTAAAGCTGCTATGCCACATAATATGAACAGAATAATTGCAATCATTTTTTAGATTGCAATTAATAGTTCAGTGTGCAAGTTTACCTTGATATAATCCAAAATAAATTTTTATTGAATTCAGAAACTGAAATATATAGTTTATTGCACACAGACATATTCCAAGCATATGCTTGTTATTGATAATTTTGAGTAAATAAATAATCTTTTACAATAATGCATTTTAATACAAGAAAAATGTTGACCTGCTTTAATCTATGTCTACTTGGGCCTCGTTTTGCATGAATTACTGTCAATGCAGCATTGCATGAAGGAGATCAATATAAAGCTCTGAGGTGTTCAGGAAGCCCAGGTTGCTTTAATGAGAGAGAACTCGTAAAGACGCATGCAGACCAGTTTTCTGTGGCCCATAGAATGTGTTCAAGAAAACACAGTAGGTTCCCTTAAAAGTTTTCCCTTAGACTAACTGTACTGACTTTGAACTTGATGGAGGGGTTGGGGTGGGGGGGAAACAATGGAACATCATCAGCAAATGATATTGCTTCCTAAATCATCACTGGCTGTGGAAGCTTCACACTGAATCTTAAGCACTTTGGATTCTGTTCCTTTCCACTCTTTGTCGCAATTTGCTTACCAAGCAAATGTGTTGGCAGATAATGCAGTCAACCTTTGACTGCACTTCGTCTTCCACCACCACAATCAACTAGAGATGTACGCCAGGATCCTGTTTGTGGACTTCCTCTTTGCCGGCATCCACTTGTCTGTGGATCAACCAGTTTCCTGACTGACCAGTAGCAGCAGGTGAGGGCTGGGGGACATCTTTTCCTGGAGTAGAACTATCAAGATAAGTACCCCGGAGGAATGAGTTCGCCCTCTACTGTTATTGGCCTGATCCAGGAGGGTAATGAGTCTGCATACTGACAGGAGGCAGATCAAGTGGCCCACTGGTGTGGTCAGAATCCCCAGAAACTCAAAACTATAGAGAAAAGACAGTGGAGATGATGGTGGACTTTTGGAGAACACCATTTGCACTACTTCCCCTCACAATCCTCAAAAACACTGTGGACCACCCCCGACTTCTTGGAACCACCCTTTCTTGGGACCTGAGATGATCCTCTCACACTGTTCAGAAAAGGGGCCAGCAGAGACTGTACTTATAGTGGCCACTCAAGAAATACAACCTACCATTGGAGCAGCTGGTTATCTTTTACACAGCCATTATTCAGTCTGTCCTGTGCTCATCCATCACTGTGTGGCTCTCTTCTCCCAGGATCTGTACAGATCTATGGTCAGGAAGAGGGCAGCTAAGGTCTGCGTTGTCCTCTCACACCATGAACAGAAACAGTTTAGACTTTTACCTTCAGGTCAGGGTTGCAGAGCTCTATCTGCTAGAACCAGCCGCCTTTCTGATTAACACTTAGCAGTCAGAATGTCCAGATTGATACATACATATTTGCACTAATTTTTAAAAACACGATGTATATAATGCATATTTGCAAAAGACAAAAACATTCTGCTTCCTTTTTTATACATACATATTTAAAATGTCCTCTTTGATAATAGAGTAATATGCCACTTGATGATGGATGCCAGAGAAGATGATGTTGATTACCAGCAGGTGGCAAACTTCCACCATACAACTCCTTTAGAAGCAAGACCCACCCCAAAACCTGCAGTGACATCAGTGTTTTAAATAACCCATGGTACTTTTTTTTTGATTTTCCAAACACATTTCACTCCAGTGTTTGCCAAGTCATTGAACCAAGCAACATCTAAATATCTTATTGGCCCTCACACCAAGGCGAAGCTGGAGATCAGGGGAGCCGAAACAGATCTGTGCAGCTATAGTGTTACTTTCTTCAGGTTTACTGCTACCTATTGTAATGTTATAGCTGGCTGTGGTTATGAATTGTGTATCTGTAAGTAGGGCTGGAATAATCCACACAGTTTGACGTGCTTCCTTTGTTTTTTTTTCCTCAATCTGTCACTCTGCTGCAATGAAGCAGGCAGGAGAGGGAAAGGACCTGTTCAGGGAAGATGGTGAAAATCCAGATGAGGTAGAAAAAAGTAAATGGGGTAAAATGGAGAGGTGGAGGAGGGGTAATATATTAAGGGAGTAATAGGAGAGAAACGGCAAGGGACAGATTGTGATAAAGACACAGGAGATATGAAAGGATCAGTAATTGAGTCTCGTTTGTGCACCTGTCGTCAAGCTAATTGAAAAGGCAAAGACTGAGAGGAGAGTGGTGTCAGTCACATTGGACAATTCAACAGGGCACTTTGTGTCATGCTCAAATGAGATGAGATTTTTCTTTTTTCCTCTGCTATGCATAAGTGCCCCAAGCAAAGCAGGAAAAAGATGCTTTATCCTGAGATTGATCTTGTTTGAAACTGTCAGCAGGCTGGCACTGCTCTTCTCTTAATATTTAAATGTCTCCACTTGTTTTCTGGCATTCATTTGATATCAACTTGAGCATTCCTTCTAAGCTTGTTCCTTGCTGGGTAGCTGCGATCGTAGTATGGAGCACATCATTATGTTTGTCCTGAAGGGGCCCAACTCCAAGATAAGGATGCTGGAATAATAATTCACCTGTGACGGGACACAAACGAGACCCTTTTTTTGAGCAATCCCAACAAACTGTTTCATAATAATCCATCCTTGCACATCGACTAAAAGTGAAGTTTCACGCAAGCACTTGCATTTGCAGATACCCGTTGCTTCCTGAAACCGAATTCTCATTAATATGTTAATGTATCCAGCAGTGCATCTATTACCATACTGATGGTTCAGGTGTTGTATATTTACACATCAGGCTGCGAGCAGTGTTTATCCCATGTCACTGTATGAATTAGTTGGTTATTGTTGCAGAATTACTGATGAAGTGTGATTGTGACGTATTTGGTTTAAACTAAACATGACAAGCACTTGAAGTCTTTGCTCTGCAAATTGCGTGTTAGGAATACAGCACCTCCCCTGTTCACTGTGCTTCATTTTTCTCATTTGATATACTGCACTGTTCATCAGTATTCATCTGTGTGTTTGCAGCAAGATCCTCACAGGCAACATCCTGAGCTTCTGTTCTTGCTCATACATCAGTGAATGTCTATAATGAGAGTCATTTTAGGTCAGACTCCTAATCGGTCAACAAAATGATCAGCGATTTTCTTCCAGTATCTCCAAGTAGCCTTTCTTACAGGAACATTGTGTGTGGGCGTGTGTGTGTGTGTGTGTGTGTTTATTTTAAATGCAATAGATAAGAGTCTGGTTGCTTGACACTTAAAATAAGATATTTATATTTCAATCTTAAGATAAAAAGAGAGAAAATCTTGAAAACATGTTTTTAAAATTCTAAAAGACAGGTTGCTCTTCAGATTCGCAGTTTTTTTCAGAAGTACTTATATCTCCTACACATTATTTACTCTTAGCTGTTTACAACTGCAAACTTCAGAAACATTTTTTTTATTATTATTTTAAGAGCAAAACACAGTCTCTACAATTGGGGTTTCAAAGTTGTTTTATACGAATAAAAATTTGCTAAACTTGGCAATCATATACTCAGTCCCTTTCAATTGGTAACCCTAATTAAAATCCAGTACAACAAATTGTTTTCGGACATTATCAAGTTAGTAAATTGTCTACCTGTCTGTAGTTTATTCTAGCAATAAAGTAGAAAACTGTTCCAGGAAGGTCTCAAAGGTTTGTTAAAGAAGATTAGTAAACAGAATCCAAAAGACCAAAGGACAAAGCAGAATGATGTGGAGAACTTTGTAGCTGGGCTATGAATACCTCAAATAAATACTTCATCATCTGAAATAGCATAACTGTAAACTTACCAAGACATGGCCATCCAACTTGGTCGAAATGGTAAAAAAGGAGAGTATTATTCAAAGAAGCAGTCAATATCCCCAGATAACTCTGGAAGAACTGAAGAGGCTCACAGCTCAGGTGGGAGGGATCTGTTGAAAATATAACTAATAGACTGAAAATTAACAAACCAAAATGAAATATTTTGACTGCTATGCCAGATTTGTTGCTGAAAAATGACCGTGCATATGACTGAAAACACTATCCAATGGTAAAGTATAGAAGAGACTGCACTATGGTGGATTGATGCTTTTCTTCAAAGGCAATGAAGCTGAGATTTGATCAGAGGATGAGAGGAGTTGCGTACAGGCCGATCCTTAAAGAAACTTGTTACAGGCTGTAGATAAATGGGGATTCTGGGGGTCCAACAGTCAATCGACTGGTTTATGTCAAGACATATTCGAATGGAAAGGAATGTCCCCATAATTTTCTGACCTAAATCAAACTGGGTACCTGTGGCTTAAGACTTCATAATTGCTCTTCATGGATGCTATACATAGATTGCACTACTTTACGGAAAAGAATGGGCAAGTATATCAATCTCTAGATGTGCAAAGCTGATAGACGCCAACAAATTGTCACTACAATTGCAGCAACAGGTAATTACTTAAAAAATAACTGATTTGAGGCTGAACTTGAAGATTTTTAACTTCAAGTTCATAAATAAAAAAGATTTACAATTAGCAACACTTTTGCTTTCCTCTATGCTGTGTCAATTTGTCTTATAAAAGGTTAGTGGTTATGTAATGAAGTTCGAGTCATGATCTATGAATACAGTTGCAAGTCGGTGTATAATGAGCTATTTTTGAAAGGAAAACCAGGAAAGGTTTTAGTTTCTACCCTTTAATTTTAGAGTTTCACAATAAATAGCTGCATTTTCGTTCATTGTGTATACATTCTTATAATTGTATTCACAGGCAGATTGAGCCTTTTTTTTTTTTTTTTACCCAACAACTGTTCCTTTGCTGCATAAGTCAAAGTTAATCACAGGCCAAACAGAGAGAGAGAAACAATCATGCACAGTCAAAGGCAAGACTTGAAATATTTTCTAAGTTTTTCTTTTCACCTTTGTGAGGAAAATGAATCGCAACTTTGAGCTAGGAATCTTCTTATAGTGACACAATAGTTCCTGTTCTGTGCTGCCCTGATACTTGCACACAGATGAAATATTTCCATCAAATCTGTACCATTGTAATTTAAAGTTACGTGGTATAAGTAAATTCAGGCTTTTCACGCACTTTAACGCCTCTCTTTAATTTGTTTTTTCATTTACTTGCTAAACCCTCACTTATATAGTAACCTATTTCCCAAACGGGAACCTTGACCTTATAGAATTGATTTCTGTGCTGCCCTATTCCCTCTCCGTCAAGCTGAGGCCAGTATCAGATGAATTGGACTGAGGATCAATGCAATTCCAGCAGTCTGTTTAGTCCATCCTTTATTGTAATCAGTGTACCATGCAGAACAATGAGCCATGCGAGATGTGTACAGGATGTGTTCAGTCAATTCTGAAAGAGGAGTAAACTGGCTTCAAAAGAGTAAAAACACGTCACCGATTGGGCAAAGATTTGTACAAACCAAATATACTAGAATGATACCCGAACCCTTTCATTTGTTCCTCCTGTGGGACCAGTTCTAATCAAGCAATCAGATAATGAATAGGCACCTGTGATTTGGCTTGGCATTAACCCTGTCTAATTACCACACGGCACTTTGATGGAGTATCCGGGTAAAAGGCTTCAGGCAGGCAGGCCAGCTGGCGTCCGGCTCCCTTGTTCATCCTGCTGTGAAAGAGAAACCAGTGGGAGTGTTCTGAGCTGCGACCCGGGAGCACACCTAGACTTAACACGCCGTGGAGGCACATTAGAAATCGATAGCGCCGCTGGCAGTTGTGTTTCTTGGGGATTTTTGTAACCGGCACCGGGAGGAGAGGTGCACAGCTGCAGCCTCTATCCTGCCAGGCTGATTGGACGGAGTGCGGTGGCTACATGTCCAGTGCAGTAAACATGGGAGAGGTGGGAGAAAACCATACGGTGAAAACAAAGTTAGATGCTTAAAAGCCTAAGTGGGTTGTTTGACATTTCACTGGAGTCAGCCGCTCTTTGTTGGCCTCTGGGCATTTGGAAGGGAAACGCACTGGAGCCTGCCTCCTTCCAACTGATGCTGGATGAGTATTCAGTGATTTATAATACTTATTTCGCCCTGCTTTGACTAACTCAGATCTGAACACAGCACTGAAAAGCAAGTATTGTTAAAGGAACAATAAGGCATTTATTATTTTCCTTGGCAAGGCCTTGATGATGCCAGTTAGACATCTTATCAAAAGAAAAATGCAAAGGGAATGAAAGCAGTTTAACAGAGTCTCTATGAAAGCAGCCGGTGATATTTTCACATTTGACTAAAAATAATTTGCAGAATAGTGTAGTATCCTCCTCCCTTTTTTAATTTCCCCCAGAATAATCATAGTCATGAGTCACAATGAGTCATCTAGGAATCATGGTGGTTTTTTCATTCCGTGGAGCGTGCTATGCTTGCTTAATTATGTAATCATTTTTGTATGTGCCATGTAAACAGGCATTTGGTAGTATTCTTTAAAGTCTGCAGCTACAAATTGAATATGCTGTCCTTTTTATGGGTTGCAGATAGCATACTATAGGCTTAGGTTATGAGGATAAAATTTACAGCAACTTTAATGCTGAGACAGTTTTACTTTAGCAGTTTAACAAAACTAGAAATAAAATGGTATTTAATCTAAAACTCAAAGCACAGTTTTTTTTTTATAGCTACGTCTTAATAAAACAGAATATATTCAAGTAAATGATTAGTGACTCAATTTTTTTCTATATCTCTTACATGCTGGAATGTGTTTCATTTATTGATGCTACTTTAAAATTCAGTATCTCAGAAAGCTAGAATTTTACATAGTAGAACTAAAAGATACTAAAAACAGCAATGTTAGATTACAGAAAAGTATGTTCTTGTGATGTACAGTATCAATCAAGCACACTGTAACTGAAGCAAACACTGGTTCACTTAACAGTGTGAGGAGGCGCCAAACCCTGCCAGAAAGTGAAATTAGCATCTCCCTAAAGCTTGTCAGCAGAGAAAAGCATGAAGTGTTCTTAAATGTTCTGGCAAACAGCTACACCCACTTTGGGTGTAATAAAGCACTGCAGATCAACACCTGCCAACTATTTGGCTTCTTAAACCATCAAACTGGACTTCAAGAAATTTGGATTTAGTAACTCTTGACTCTGGGGCCTTGATTTCCAAGGAAAATGCAAAATGTATCCATATCTTAGGCTACAGGCAAAGTCTCTTGTGGCATTACAAGTCTGGATGTAGTGTGTGTGGTGGGTCTTGACTGACTCCACCTGAAGTCCACAAACTTTTGATTGGTTTTTGATTCATAGTCGTCAAAGCCTGCAGCTTTTGCACCTACCCTATGCTTTCCCCTTGTCAGCTTTCCATTAATATATTTGGTTTCAGCTCTCTGTGAGCAACCAGCTTGTTTAATGGTGATCGTTTGTGTCTTCCCCTCACAAAGGAGGGTATCAATGATTATCTACCGAACAACTGTCAACAATATTCAGCATGGTTGTGTAGGTCCTGGCGTATCTAGGAGGCACTAATCTATTTCTATTGGTCTTAAGTAACAAAACTCTCAGAAAAAGTGTTTTTCTGCTTATTTGCTGTGGACCATCTTTTTAAAATAAACAGTAAAGACTGTTTATTTAATCAAAATAAAATCTGGTTTATTTTTTGACTTTATTCTAATATGTCAAGACACTCTAATTTGTTTAAATAAATCTGCATAGGAATACTTTCCAAGGCTGTTACCATTGATAGTCTGATGCCTGTTTTTTTTTTTTTTCTTCATACTTCACGTTGGCATCTTAAGTCTGTGCTAGCAAACGCATAGAAAAGTAATGCTTTTTTTTTTTTTAAATTCAGCACCACATTGCAGCAAACTACAGAGTTAAGTCCAGTTTGGTAAATTCAAGTCAACCCATTATATTTTAATTATTTTAGTTTTTAAAAATGCAAGTTCAAAATGTAGTTTATGGAAGGAAAGTCTGTTTGCATCAGACGTTCTGTCTGTGAGCACATGTAGGCGACAGACTTCGCCATCCAGCAGCGTATATTTCAGAATGCATTTTGTGCTTTAAGTGGATGCTGCAGTAGCTTGACTTGCGTCCATTAGAGTGTTGGTGGGGAGGTGACACTTCGGTGAGCGTCCACAGCTCCAGATGCATCTCGGCTTTAGATTAGGAGAGTTGATGCATGCCTGTCTGAGTCCTCAATGCTGAAAAAGACTAAAATGGGGTCAGATGATTTAGTTTCAGCTCAGTGCTGATCAATGAAGCTCCTATACTAACTCCAGCATCCGGAAGGAAAGAATCTATTTTGACAACTTGCTGAAAAAAATAACAGTTCAAATAGTGAGCAAAGAAGGAAATGAAGAGGATAAGAGAAAAAAAAAAAAAAACCTGACTGGAATCGAAAATGCCCTTTCTGCTTGGTCATCTGTTGCTATTCTTTCCGTGGGCTGGAGGCTCCTGAGCTAGTTATTTGTAACATCGAAGATGCTCCCCTGCCATCAGTTTTAACTCATCTGACAGCATCCAGCTGGCTTTTGAAAAGGGCAAAAATTGAGCGCACGCTAATAATTCCCGGTAAGGCCTCAGAGGTGAGCCGTTTCCTTTGACCTCTTGGCGCAGAGGTTTCACCCACGGGTGCTGCAGAAAATAACTTCATTCAAGGGCCCCTGATAATCCAGCTGCATTGGAAGCAGGATCACAAAGGCACTGTTTGGAAAAGTGGGGAGGCCAGCAAGGGGGCGGCTATTAAGTGTTGGACCACAGAGAGCCTTTCTGCATTAACATCTTGACCTTGACAATTGGATAAAAGGTGGCTTTGCTTCTCCAAACAGCTTTAACAGCATATGGGCTTTTAAGGTTAAGCTAAGCTATTTTGACCTATTGAAATAATAGCCTCTCGTTTCTTCTCCGAGCATGAAGCGACAATAAGAAAATCTAGTTTTATGTATCAGCAGAAGTCCCAAAATAGACGCTTTTATTTGTCCCTTTTTAGAGAGGTCGCATGCTGACAAGTCAGTTTGCCAGAGGCTTTGATGTACTCTCCTGATTACATAATTATGCTCTGGTGATGTGTGGTCTGTTCAGCTGGCAGCAGAAATCTGTGCCATCTTTGCTGTTTAACCTTTAATAAAATCGGGACTAGAGATTGACAGAGTAGATTGTCTGAGTTGGTGAAAATCAAGATAAGAAAGAATATCTTTTGATTACAGGTAAATTTCCCCAAATAACCACAGACTTTTCTCCTCCTCTTGACTTGCACAGTAATGAGCCAAGGCAGCGATAACTTGGATAAAACAAAAAAAAGAGAAACATTTGCTATCTCAACACTGCCTCGAGGAATTGTATTAAAGATTTAGACGGTGGTTGTAATAAACTGTTTGTAAAATCCAAGAGAAGTGGACAAAAGGAAAACTGATGAAGGTTAAATCAATACAAGGAAACTCTGGAGTCAGTGGGCCTCCAAAATTGTTCTAGGACAAAAAGGTTTATTTTCAGCACTTATTTGCTGAAGTGATGGAGCATAAAGTGAAGTTAAAGACCAAAAAGAAACTCACAGATGATACAAATAGTGTTCCATGATATTAGGACACATGGGATTTGAAGATCTTTCTTTTATATTTCAGTGATGTTGCTGGTTGCAATAAATGCACACTATTTTCTTTTTTCCATGAACACAAGGTCTCCACCACTCTCTGAGCTTAAGCATCTCGACCTCTTGAATCAATTTTATCTGTAGACATCAAGGGCAAGGAGCGTCCTTGAAATTGGACAAATATATTATTAGCATGCACAACATAAATGAAGCTAAACTCAATCTTGGCGACATTTGGAGGCTTCTTCAGGTCTGCTGTGAAACACACTGGAGGTTCTTTCTACCCTCAGTAATCGGCATCTAAGGACATTCTCATGAAAATGAGATCATTGAAAAGAATAAATAAAATCTACAACTCCTTGAAGAGCCTTGGATAATGTGTGTTAAAACATTTAGTTTTCCTTTGAGATCAATAAAGTCTCTATGAATTGAGTTTCAATTGAAAAACAGAAGCCTTCCAAATACTGCATCCAAGCAATCTAGTAAATGCACCTTATTGTTCATGTTGCTGCGATGCTCACTGTGATTTGACGTACTGTGCAGCTCTGGAAGCAAAACAAAATTTTGCATGCTCCTGCATGAAGAAAAATGCTAAAGCAGCTGTTACTCGTGACAGTGCAGCAAGTTTAACACCAACCCTTGGCTGAGAAGGTGGCGACCAGGAAAAAAAGCACTTGACAGTTGCTAACATGAGAAGCCAAATGCCTTTTGGAAAAATGTATTTTATGGTCAGACGAATATCTAGCTATGCTTAAACTAGTTGAAGGGTTGAAACGAGTCAAAAGAAGACTTTAAATTTTTAAGGACATTGTAGGCCTGTGTCTTGATCCTGTACTGATCCTTTGCAAAAAGTGGGTGATAAAAAAATTGCTACCTCTGAAATCAACAAACAGGAGGGGGGCCTTCATTTTTAGCTGTTTCATCTGGACAATGATATCAAATGCACATAAAGTAGTTCTGGGGTGGATAAAGCAGGCTGACTTTAAGCTTTCTTGAATGACCTTTCCAAAGGCTCAACCTTAGCCCTGTTGAAAATTTATCGAATGCACTTAAAAGCTGAGTGCTTGACAGAAAACTGACCCGTTTCAATTAAAGGGGCGGTGGTATGTATTTTCCTGGCACATGGTGCCATTTTACAGCATGTTACCATGTTATAAAAATGCTGTATATACGAAATTGGCCTGTCTAAGAATCTCCTAATCTTTTCGACACTTCCCCTTCAGCAGGTCATCACAACAATGTTCTCATTATGCCGTTAACAACGCTTCTTAGGAGTGATGGACTGAGAAGACATTCATGCAAGTTCCTCAAATGTACAGATCTATCAGGCATTTAATTGTTCCACCAAAGCTGAGTTGGGAGAGGGCTGCTTTGTGAGACAGAAGCTCATTTACCCAAAGCTCCTTCTTGGAGCTTTGGGTAAATGGGTGGGGCTTTGTGTGAGCAGGCATTTAGACCCCACCAGAGATTCTCTCAAGCATGCATTAAAGAATCAGAGCAAAACTCCAGGTATGTTTATGATGAGGGATTAACATTGTAACATGATAAAAATCTAAAAAGAAAATCAATTTTACAAAATACGTCCTCTCAACCTTTAACTAGACCAGTTCCATCAGAACCCTGCAGAACCTCACTGATGGCTACACTAAGAGTTTGTTTGAGATGCAGCTTAATGGGTGATATTTAACAGATCTTACTTGGGGTGTATTTATACATTTGAGCCTATCTGTACAGTTTTGTGGCCTTGTGTGGGTTGTAGAAAATAATCAAAATGTACTGGATTTAAAAAAGGAATTAAATAAAACTAATTATGAAATTTTAACCCCTGGTGAGTGAATGTGAGCTTCTGACTGCAACTGCTCATAAATGAATCCGACTGCCTTGCAAACTAACTTTTTTCCTTCCCTAAATGCTAGCAGTCTCTTGTTTCTATACTTGAATACTGCAAGCCACTTACCAGTCAGGCAGCACAAATTGTGATTAGAAACCCTGCAAACTATTACTGTTATTTAAATGCTCCCATCAGCCCTATTGCTCATTCCTCCTGTCTCGAAATACGAGTAAGAATCATTTAAGTGCTTGTTCTCAAGTGCTGAGTGGAATATAGCTGCTCTGTTATTGTTCACTTTGAGTTGTCCAAAGAAGGAGAATCAATCCCCTGCTCACCTCATCTCATTGCACATCAGCTTTCCAGCTGAGAGACACATGAGCTTTAGCACACATAGTTCTAATCCAGGCGACATCTCGCTCTATGGCGGCTTTCAGAACTGTCACAAGCAGCTAAGAGTTTGAGGGTAGACCCACTCCGACACAATTTCTTGGTTAGCTGCTCCGAATTCATGTCACTCTACTCTTCTTCACTGCTTTATCTCTTGTTACCCACGCTCTCTGTTTTTCCCCTCATCCTTCATGTCTTCCGATCTCTCCACATCCACTGGAAAACAGCCAGAACCATTAGCCTGCTGTCAGTCTGACGGAAGAGGAGGATCCATCCTGTTAGCTGATGCAAAATGAACAACATCACTTGGCCGCTCAATTCACAATACAAGCGGACCTTCGGGGGCGGAAGGTAATGCAGCACACGCAGGCAATAAAGGAGCGTCTGCGCGCATGCAGATGGACACCAAACAACGCCACCTGACACACTGACACAGCACTGCTGCACTGGTGCGGCACTGGCCTGATTCACAGCTAATGAATATTTACCAGCTCGTCATGCCACGTCTGAATCTGCAATGGCTCGCAGGAGAGGTGTTAAACCTCTGGTGGCTAAGAGATGTAAATCAATCTTTAACGCCAGCAGCTGTCAGGGTGAAGAGTTTACTCTCTGTGCCTATGGAGCTCACACACAGCCGTCCTGTGAGCTAACATTTACGCACGTGTCACGATACCTGATACTGTAGACGGTTAATCTTTTATTCCCACTTGGCTCTCTGATAATCACAGAAGAGTGGCAAATGAAAACTGACCACTCGTGCCGCAGGTTGAGAAATTATTTGGGATATTTTTTTTTTATTTTAAAAGATTTTGTTTCTATAAGTCACTTCTTCTTCACCACTCCTCTCCTCAGCAGTGACGTTTTCTCTAAGGAGCTGCAGTGCTGTCAGGCTACGACGGTACTGTAGCGGTACAGAATTGACATTTCTTTCTCGCAGAAAGGGAGCACCTCCCAGAACATAAAGAGAATAATCCTCAGGGTTCTCTTTTTACTCCTGCAAACATACAGCAGTATTGTGCGTTAAATTTTCCTCAACCATGGAAGCACTTTTCTATCATATTAAAAATTTATCACAATATGTGCAACGTTGAAGTTTTAGAAGAGTGGAAAAAAGAAACATTGTCAGCTCTAATGAAATATTAACTTCTTAGTAAAAAAAAAATACAAATAGAAAAATGTGCTTAAAGAAAAATGTTCTGATTCTAATTCATCTAAATTATTAGTGAACTTAGAGGAGCTAAGTATTTGCTCATTCGCATAACGTAAAGAACATTACGTTATTATATGTTAATGTTGATTCTTAAATGTTAAAAGCCTTCATCTTTATTTTAAAAATGTATTGCTCCTTCAAACTAAGATTTGTTTTGCATGTTTTCAAACAGATGTAACTCAGTCTATTAGAATATCACTGAGAACCACTTTGATTAAAATGAGGATGGTTTGTTATGAAATCATAACACACAGAGGGATATATATAGGGATATTAAGTGGGTTTTTTTTCTCCTGATATTCTGATGATTGTGGCTTAGAGCTACTGAAAACCAAAAATGCAGTTTCCTAGGTAATATGAATATTACCTAAGACCAACAACAACACCACAACACCCAGGGCCGACTCTAGTCATTCGGGTGCTGAAGGCAGAATGATGTGGTGCCCCTACCAACCTCTGCACCCCAAACTAAGTACATTTAGGGAAACCTCAGAATGGCATTTACTTAATCTGTGTTATTATATGTCTTGATCATGGTCTTGTTTCAGTAAAAGCACTTTTGACATAATGTTGACAGGCTTCACCTTCGGCCTCAAATGAGATCTGATTTTGGATCATAACACCCATCTGGTCCATTGTTGGATGTCTTCTGCTCCATAAAAACATAACATTCTACCTGGTTCCATAGGTAGTGGTCTATGCAGCAGGACATAGGAGGAGAAAAAGTTTTTGCTATTTCTACAGCCCAACTTGCCCTAAGATGGAGGTCGCTGAAGATAACTCTAGCTATTACATGTCTTATTGATGTGGTCTCCTTCAAAGTAAAGTAGCTTTAACTAATTGTCCATTTGCTGCATGTAACGTTATGCTCTCTCCACCTTCTGCTCCAATCAAGCCAGCTGGTAGCATAATGTTATGTATTGATTTGCAACAAATACCTATTTGAACACAGTTAACGGTGTTCAAATGATAAAAGTTAGAGAGAAAATCTTAGTAGCATCTAAATGAAAGCCATTAAGACTTTAGCACAAGGTTGCAGTTGGAACTGGTCTCAAAAAATGGCTTTGAGACCAAGACTAGTTCTAAGAGAGTCCAAGAAAGACCAAAACTTTGAAAAGGTAGTCTTGAGACTGATGAGACAAAGACTAAAAAAATAATCCAGCCAGTTTTCTGACTAGGCCAAGAACGACTTTTCTGACATAATGCTAGTAGCATTATGTCAGAAAGACATTAAGATTGCAGCAGCATTAGCTGATATCCTGGATACGTCCGTCGGCGTTGAGGCACTGACTTCAGCTGCAGCCCGTGTCTTGTGAAACTCCCTCAATTGTCTGGATGAGCTTCTCTATAAAATCCTCTCAAAGCTGTGGCTACCCCTCTGTGGCTTGCCCTTCTTGTGAATTGAGCCAGTGATCACCGTTTTCCCAAAGGTCATAGACCACAAAGTAACTGTAGCATTAAACCTTTTTAAACTGGCCTCAGGAGGTATCCGAATTTTCAGAGAATCTGCATATTGAGTTTTCATTAGTTGTAAGCAGTCATCAAAACATACACAAATGAACTCTTCATATATAACACCGTGTGTTATGAATCATAACATCTCTTTTAAAATTAAATTACTGAAATTAACGTTTTGAATGATATACGAGACATCATCACTTACTTAGCTAAGGTTGTTTTGTGATTAAACTGTAAGTCCAAAATTCATTCTTGCCCTTTTACTGAGCATAAACCTCACAGGTTCGCAGCTGAAAAAGGAAAGTCGGTACCAGAACATCTGTCAATAGAACAAGGCCCTGAATGCTAATGACTGAAATTGCTGACAATCCATGTTACAATTCAGTGGCAGATTTTTTTTCATGTAAGCACACTTTGCCATTTTCCTTTAATCAATACACTCGCAGCGAAGGAGCCAGTCACTGACTTCAGCATAAATGTGTCATCCATTGAGAGCTGCATCTCTGTGAGGTGACTGTACCCTTGTCCTGCCATGTCAGCGTCAGCAGCCTCGTTCACATCCATCCTCCACACACGTGGTCGCAGTTCATTTGGAATTCAAGGCTCTGTCAATAACATCTCCAGCAGCATGACTGCATTCTGTCTAATTACTACAGGCCTCTCTGTCATGTGAAGTTTATGTGGGGTCAGATGAAGTCATGCTCACTTGAGTCAAATCAGACTCAGACAGTGGCAGGCTGACACGACATGACTTGAACCAAACATATTTCGGAGCCCATTTTGTTTTGCTTAGCTGATTATTCATTGCACTTTGGCAAATTTGCGTATGGCTCTAAATTGCACCTTAGGAACGAAAGTATGTGCTTTAGCATGCATCATTAAATCGTCTGTTGCTGTCAAGTTGTTTGTACCACACGTCATATTTTCTGCTACTGTTTACCTTGTTCCACCCGTCATTGCCATCTACCTCACGCCAGGGGATTTAGAGCTCTTTTAAAAAAAAGAATGACTTCAGATAGATCAGATAAAGTTTCAGGCACTGCATTTCTCCACAACTAACCAAACTTGCTCAGGTATTATTTTATTCCTCTTTCCTTCTTAACGCTGGCTTGACATGGTTTCTGCCCCCGTTCCCTGATTTGATGTTTGTGTGTGATGCTACGGTACACTGAGTTTATGGATTGTACTGAATAATCAGGTTACTTCCAATTTTTTTTCTTTCTTTTTTTTTGGCCAAGTAAGACCTCAAGCAATGTCATAATAAAAATAATGGAAATGTCTTTTTGTGAGACAGGCAATACAAAAAGAGAAACTCGAAGTCCTTTATAAGCGCCACGTTTGTCTAGAGCTAAAGAAATACGAAACACTTTTTTAAAATAACAGTTAAAGTCTTCAGATTTTTATAGTTACTCTTATTGAAACAGTCATTCATGCTGACAATAATACAAAGTATTTTTGCATACTCCTGAAGGCAGACACTGCATCCTCCTCAGTTTGCTGACACAATCCTGTTTCCACTTTGTGTGCATATCAGGTTTGCACATGCTGTCGAGTTTGCACCTGGTTTTGTACGTGCAAAACCTTTAAAAGATGAGGCCCGGAGTTTCTTACTCCTAACCACAGAGTGCATATCTTGAGATTTAATTCTTACCAAGGACAAACTTCATAGTCAAGGTGTTGTCAATTCTTTAGAACTGGCGTTTGGAAAATAGCAAATAACTGAATACATAGTTGGCATGGCACACTGTTTGTCGCCTACAACACATTAAAAATTAATATCAGCTCTCAGTCTGCATTATGAAATACAAATATCCTATTAAATTTCTATTCTGGCCACATATTGGCTATGAATGGTGGGAATCCCTTTATTAAGTCCCACTTGAAGCATGCAGATATAGATTTTTATTTGTATTCGGTGATGATTTACTTATGTGGTTCACTCTTATGCAGTTGTGATAATTGACATCGGCTTTGTATACCTGTTGAAGTGATTGTGTACATTACATTAGCATCTGCTAACAATCCCTATTTTTTCTGAGACTTAATGTAAACCTCCTTCCAGGTGACTCTAAAAGATTAAAATCACGGTGTGGTTGTAATCTAAATGCAGCTGAACTGTACAATTGGCCTTGTCACAGATGTAAGATTCGCCAATAAATCCAGTTAAAGTGCAGGCACGCTGCACTGGCTTAACAGTGTTGCTTTATTTATTTAGGGAAGAACACTTGTTAAGATCAAGATCTCCTTTGCGAGTAAATCCCGAGCATGAAGATTATTGAGCGAGAAGATGGTTGGAGGGTAGATTTCATCACTACTTTCTCATGTGACGAAAAAATGTGCCATGTTGATAAAGCCTCCATCTTCTCCCTCCATCCCACTATAGCACAAAAGGTTGTTTTTGGTTAAATATGTACGTCTCTTACGCAGAGCTCATATCTTTTATCAGATTGAGGGTTGTGCAAATTACGTACTCTGGCTTCTAAACAAGTTTTGGTGTGAAAAGTCTGTCTTTACAGTGTTGAAGGAGTGACTGGATGTGTTGAAGAAACAGACGCATTGTTCTATCCAGTACAGACTCAGGCAGTACAGACATGGACTGAATAAATGTGGAGATTTTGTAAAAACAAAACCCCAAAAGAGAACGCATCTTATTTTTGTTGTGTTTGAAGGGAAAGTATGGAATAAAGTTAACTCTTTTCAGCCTTATATCACATAATAATGTCACTCCCTCATCAAAAACATACCTGGAGTGTTGCCTTCATGCTTTTATACATGTTTGAAATATCTTTAAATCTCCTGTTGCAGCCATTCTGTGTCTAAATACTTGCTCACCTCCTATTCACTCAAAGATCCGCCTTGGAGCTGCAGTCCCCAGCCGTTTCCCTGCACCTTCCCCACACAGCTCCACAGCTCCAGCAGACTAGCGGCAGCAGCAACTAGCAAACACTTGGTGGAACAGAATAACCTCACCTCCTTCAAGGAATGGCAAGGAGTAGGAGTTTAAAACGTTTGTAAGAACAATTTGAATTCAACACGTGTGGCCAAAGATGTACTTTTCTTGTGCAGTCTTAGTGTGTCTAAAACCTTTGAGCAAAATCATAAAGAATTGGGAGGTTTGTGAAAGAAAATCACAAGGTTGGAGCAAGCAAAGAAAATCAAAGCGGCAGTGCTGTAATCTGAATGCAGTGTACCTTGAAAGTGGAAAATGCACAACAAAAGAAATGAGAAACAAATGAGCGGGAACAGAAGATGGTAGTTGTGACTGAATTGTGAGAAATTTGTGCATGAAATGTGGAAAATATTCAAACAAAACCAACTTTAAACACTTGCATCAGTTTTTTTTGGATGAAACAAGGCAGTTAATTTTAATAAGTCGCTTTTAGCTGTGAACACACAGGCTCTGTTTGGAGCAAATTTTAAATAAATGGCACCCTTGTTCACTCCCAAGTCCCTCCCTCATGTGTTAAATTTTCCTTTGGCAAAACACTGGGACCCGAGTTTAGCCTTAAAACTTCCTAGAGTAACCTTGATGATCAAAGTGACAAGTAGGAAGACGTAATCGCAGTGCAGTAAGGAGATCACAGTATTTTGGACAGAAAGGACAGCTTGAAGACAGGTCCATGGTTAACACTCCTTTTATCTGAAGGAAGCACTGAAGCCATCTTTCATATTGAGAGATTTGTGCCTGATGTAAAGGTTGCATTACAATTTCCGCGTGTTCTGCAGTAAAAGCAGGACGACTGGGATGAAGGACTCATAAGTCAAAGTCGTCTGGTGAGACACTCCTATGTTTAATTGCATGAGTGCCCCGCATACCTGAGAGCTCAGAGGGACACAGGTTTGTGATTAAGAAGATCACTTTGACATTAACTGCAGATCCGTCATCCCAAACGATGCGGCATGCAATACTTGACAACCACTTTTTACTCATAATTACTGATGAGTGAAAAAAACGGTTTACTATTTTGGAGTGATTTTTGGATTACTGCTTCATGGTGCAGAGAGAGATGAGTAAATTTTTGTTGTTTTTTTTGTTTTTTTTTTTTAACCCTTTTACTAAAAGGTGAAGACGCATTTCTTGGTTGTTCAAAGTCCTACCAAGCAGTGTTTGTTCAAAGAACTTTCAAAAATAGCTTTGTTGCATAAAGTGAAAGGAAAAGAGGCTGCGGTTGAATAGATTTTTCAAATCAGGGACTTTACTGGGAGAAAGGCTGCCAGCAGTGTGAATAAAAGTCCTGGAAAATATCACAAGATTGAGTCAGCGGGGTAAAAAAAAAAAAAAAAAAAATTGAGTTTAAGCACAAATATTTTCCTTCGTATGTTTCAGTTGTTTCCATTTCAGTGTAATATGATAAAAAATTTCACCAATGCTCGTTGGCAGATGACTGGGCATTTGTGGGTTCTATGATTCAGATTGGTGTGAAACAACGTAAATTTAGCAATTCTTTTTTCTCTTAGCTGTTATAAGGGTGGTGTGTCATGATTCATGTCAGATTTATGGCATGATCAGTGGGCGAACCGAGGGTGGGCTGGTGAGTCGCGGTGACAGATTTTTCTGAGCTGTCCACTCTAATGTCTTATAATCTTCACCTTTTTAGTATAGTGTTTAAATTGACATTTACAGTTCATCCACTATGTTTGTGACTCATCTTTGTGTCAGAGTGTGGACAGATAGTGCTCAATCCATGTATTTTTTTTTTCTTACTGCAAAATTACTGGCAGCCACTCTAAGTTCTTAAAAAAGAAATCAAAGAACCAAACGGCAGATGTGAGGTACAGCGCTTTGCAAAAGTAGTCAAACCATTTTAACTTGTCCACTTTTTGTCATGCTATAACAACCACAAATTTCAATTAATATGTTGGGGTTTTATGAGACAGACCAACACAAATAAATTACAAATAAAAATATGAAATGTGGCATGATCTTGTATGAAGCCCCTCTAAATCAACCAGTTGTCCAATTTTCTTTGAAAAATGGCTCATAAGTAAGGGAAGTGGCACAGGGGTCTAGTGCTCATCCATGTACAGAGACCTCAGTCCTCGGCAGACCTGTCATAGGTTCGAGTCCCGGGCTGTAGACCTTCGCCACATCTCTTCCCCCTCTCTCACAACCTCTGTTCTTGTCGACACTGTCAATTAAAGACTGGAGCTGAAAAAAAATCTCATTGGTCACTTTGGATGAGGAAAATCTGAGAGGCTTATTGCTGATTCTCAATTGCCATTGAAGCACATAAATAACTTTTAATCGATTATTCAAAACTTTTTCCTCGTCGCTCTGGTTGCATGTTTAGGGTTGTTGCCTTCCTCAAAGGCAACAACTACTAGGTTTTCCTCCAGGCTTGTCCCTGTTTTACTTCCATCCATTTTCCCTTCTGCCACGACTAGCTTCTCTGTTCAGGTCCCACAACTAATGCTGCCACCATCATGTTCACTGTGGTGATGATTTCTTAATCTTCCTCTGCTGTAGAAAAGCATCCCCACAGCATGAAGCTACCACCACATTTCATCACAAACTGTTTACGATGATCTGCTGTGTAAAGTTTCACTTCATTTTGCTTGAAGTGGAACTTTGGACCAGAGACTAAAAGTCCTCTGGTCCATCAGACCAGAGGACGTTTAGTCATTGCTTTCTTCTTGCTAGTCTTCCATTAATGGATAGATTTGAGCTATCCTCTTAACATATTCTTCCACCTGAGCTCTGCAGCTCTTCCACAGTTGCTATGGGCCTCTTGGCTGCTTCTCTGGTTAAGGCATTCCTTTGTGTATATTTGTTTTTCCTATGTACAAAATGCTCTGATCCGGCGCGGTAGAAAAGCTAGTTGTAGGAACCCGTGTGCTGTTTTTCCGTCATTCTGGCCGTGTGTTCTGATCCGGACGGGTCTTCCTTACAGTTCGGTGCTGTTTGTTTTGGCAGGTTACCAGTTGTGCTGTACTCCTTACATTTTCAGATGATGACCTGATCAGAGCCCTGTGAGAAACACACTGTTTGGGATGCATCTCTATAGCCTGACTCTGCTTTAAACTTCTCTACAAATTTAGATCTGCTGTGCTCTTCGTGTGACTCTTTTACCTCTACCAAACCCCTGAGTTTGTCACAGAAGAGCTTTATTTATACCAAGATTAAACTAGATGGACCCTTTGTACAAATTGGTAGATTTCTGAATACAATTGCTTTTATGGGATTTTATTTTTCGGTAGACAGAAATGCACAGCACACTTCTTAGATTCTTTATAAAAAGCAAAAAAAACCTTCATTTTCCCTTCCACGACTTTTCTATTATGCACTACTTTGTGTTGGCCTATCATTAAATCCCAGTAAACCATGCTGAGATTTGGGGTCGCTACATGCCAAGAAGTGTGAAGATTAAAGGCCGTTTACTTTTACAGGGCACTGGATGACCGCACTGCCCACCCAATAACCCGCTGACATCTTCAATCAAATAGATGTGAAAACTGAATTCGCTTTCTTTGTGATACTTCAATGAGATGAAAACCAGTGCGGAATTATTGTTTAAGCATTTTTTGTGTCTACTCCGTTTTGCCTTTCTCTTTTAGACAAACTAGCAAGAGCATCTGGATAAGTTGGGTGTTGAAATGTTCTTTCAACACCAGTAAGCGACTCGTACTGGTTGCAGCAACATGTCACACGGTTAACTACCCCCCCACCCCCTCGTAAAAACCCTGTTCTTATTCCGTATGCGGACCGCGTCCACCTCCTGTGATGGGTTTATAAATGCAGAGTCCGGAGCGTTTTCCTTTTCACGCCCGGTCTGTCTCTGCGTGAGGAAGGCACCGAGCATCTCCCTTTCTGACGGAGAATTTCTTCGCGCAAGAGAGAGAGAGAGAGAGAGAGAGAACGAGAGAGAGAGAGGAAGAATGAGAAAGGACAGACCTCACCCGCACCTTAGTCTGCTCTGAGCCTTTTCACCGGACCGCAGCGGATGGATCAACAGCGCAAAATGTGAAAAAGAAGGAGGCTTTTTCTTCTTTTTTTATTTTTGTCAGGCTGCAGAGTGTTTGATCACAGGAGCTTCGCGCACAGAGAGGCATCAGCCGCCTCGCTTCTTCTCTCTGCGCTCTTCCCTCCACGGGGAAGTGGGGATGCGGGTTACGCAGCATCACCGTCGTTGCGATCAACCTCGCAGATACACCTTCCACTTCTTAAGGTCTATCAGATTGTGAGCCCGTGGAACAATAAAAAAACTCTTTAACCGGTGAGAGGGAGGGGGAAAGAAAGGGGGGGCTCATTTCTGCTGGTGATAAAGAGAAGAGGGATATTTTTCAAACTCCTTCGGATGTGATTCTCTCCCGTCACCTCCTCCCCCCCCACCCCCACCCGACCCCCTGCCACCCGTCCGCTCTTATTTTCTGCCTCTGTCCCGTGAAAGCGGGAAAAGATCTGATCACCCCAAAAAAAAAAAAACAAAAAAAAAAAACAACAACAACAACAAAAAAAAAGAGATTTCCCCGGACCGCTGTTGATCTTATCGCATTTAATCTGTCCGTTTCTCTGTCCTGAGAGTGTCGGTGGTGGAGGGGAGCTGCGGGAGATCCAGAGACCTGAGGAGGGGAGGTTGAGTTACTCTGCAATTACAGGCTTTTCTTGCAATTCAACCTGAGTTCTGCGGACCGAAGCGTACAAACCCCGCGCCAAACTCAGAGGGAAATTGATTTTTTTTTTTAAGCCAAGCAAAGAGGCAGCAAAGGTGAGTCTTTTCAATTTTAGGAATGCGCGGAGTTTAAAAGAATGTCAATTGCCTGACTCGACACAAATGAAGCATTTTGGTGAACGTCGCTTATTCGTGCGGGATAAGTTTAATTCTTGCCAGATTTGAAACTGCTCGGATTGTTTCCTTATATCCGAGCTGCTACAGTTGTCTTGCTGCGCGCACATTGTTGCATGTTGGGCAGAACGGAAGCCGTCCTCTGCGCGGCAGCGACAGGGGAGCACAAATCATTAGTTGGAAGGAGGCAGAGAGGACGTCTTGGTCGTGACGGATGTTGGGAGGGCGCAGGCACAAAGTGACACGGATCGGACTGTAAATTCATTTCGTGGGCGAAGAACAGCAGATGTGTGGCGCATGTTGATGTGACGCTCTGCGCGCAGTTGGGAAAGTCTTTTTTTTTTTTTTTTCAAAACACAGACGCACAGGAGATGTGTGTGTGCGTGTGTGTGTAGGGGTGTGTGTGTGTGTGTGTGTGTGTGTGTGGAGGGGGGATTGACTGGCGATGTTGTCATGAAAAGAGTGGAGGGAGGATATATTTTTGGCACCACCTTGTGGTTTGGTTTGCTCCTTTTTTTTTTTGCTATGTTGGTGGCATCTACAGGTTACTGGTGTTATTTATAGCATGATGAGCGACAGACCCACATATAGTCATTATGATGTAACGGTATGTTTTTTTTTTTTCATTAATCTCCCTAATATTTTGTTTTCACAAGTAAATATACATTTTTACATCTTCTAATGTTTTGTGTGGATTCGTCTGTTTTGTTTCCACTTTTGATTCCAGCAGTGATTCTGTACTAATCCAAATGTCCTTGTTTGAAAATGAAAACAGCATTTGTTTTGTTTGCTTAATATGTTGCAACGAGGAACGTAGCTTTCATCCATTGCTGTCTCCACCTGTTGAGAGCCATTTCAAGGCCTTTTTTTTAAGTAGAGATGTTGCTCATTTACAAAGACAAACGGCTCAGGCTGATTTCATGCTGAAAAACACTGTTGTAAAAACACATGCCAGAGTCTCAAGATGTAATTTGCTAGCAGATATTCAAGTTAAGCAATTATTACTACTGACGTATTGTTTACTTCATAAACCTGTGGGATTTGCTAATCATTTTCATACTGTTAGCGCTAATTCCAAAGTGCAATGTGTTGCTGGAAGTATTTGTTTCAAGTTCAGTCGCAAATGAACTTGAAAGACATCCCATTCATAACTCATGTGGTTTGATATGCCGTCCGTGCGTCTTTCGGAGCTATAACAGCTTCGACTCTTGCGGGAAGGTTTTCCACAAGGTTTAGGGTGGCAGGGATGAGAATTATTTACCTTTATTCCAGACGCATACATGTGATTTCAGACACTGATGATGGATGAAAAGACCCGGCTCAGGCTGAATCTGTGCAAACCGGACATGTTGTTCCAACCAAGACTCGTCGGTGTCTTTATGGGACTCTTCTTTATCCGAGGTTTGCACGTTCTTCTTGTGAATACGTGCATTCACGCTGGCTTGACAGAAACATGACTGTTAGGTATGCATGGTTGTTTGTCTCTGTGTTGCCTGTGTGATGGACTGGTGAGCTGTCCACGGTGTTACTGCATCTCTCTCTCTCAATGAAAGCTAGAGAAAGATGCCGGCCCTGCAAGGAGAAGTGGGTATGGACAATGGATATTTGGACATTGTAGTCTGGCAACTACCAACCAAAGCCTCATCCCCTGAATTGTGACTGTTGTAAAGTCCAGTGGGGACGTGCATTACAACTATGCATTGAAGCTGACGCTTTGCATTTGCACTTAGTGATGTAAGGCTGCTTTGCAACGGAAACTCATCTCCCGAAGGCCACTGGAGGCTTGGACAACTGTGGCTATCAACTACATCCTCTTTATGATGCCACTAACGGTGGACTGTAAAATATTTGGTGCAGAGGAAATCTCACAATTGGATTTATTGCACAGCTGGCATCATGCCACAGTACCACAATGGAAATCATTGAGCTACTGAAGTTGGCTCACTCTTTCGCAGATGTTTGTAAAAATAGTCTGCATGCCAAGGTACTGGATTTTATACACCAGTGGCAATATAAGTGATTGGAACACCTGTTTCAGTTATTTGGATGGCCAACATAGTGTTTTCTATTTTATGCCTTCAAACACAGTGGTAATATATCCACAATGGTAGAGATTGTATAGCAGTATTTCTGTCACTAGTTTAATGAATACTACTAAATTTCTGATTGCAACTTTAACTTTTTAACTGTTTTTAGTGGTCTGTCTTCATATGTAGCAGTCAGATTTTTCAGTATCCAAGTTGGAAAAATGACAACTCTTTTTGAAAGTGGAATTCCAAATTGGGAAGTCAGAGCAGCTCCAAGGTTTATATTCAGTTTACCTTCAAATGTATAGAAAGTCAAAGTTGCAAACTATTAATTAGTAGTTAATTTTGACATTTTTGTAACTGTTTAAATCAAAGGCACACATTTCACTTGTGGTAGTTGGCAAAAAACATAGTAAATCCTTTCAGTTCTAAAACTGTCACACATGTTTGATATGGTTTGATATGACCATGAGGAAAGTTACCCAGATCGGCACTGGTAACTTAGTGCGCACAAACGCCACATAAAAAAGTATAACTTGAGTAAACTGATTACTGAATAAGTGTCCTATTGCTTTTATATGCGTGCAGTCAAGCGGGATCAGCAGGTTAGGCTGTTTGAAATATTGACGATCGACCAGAATACTGCGATCAGTGCAACATTTATCCGCTCTTCTTGTATTTCCAACTGGGATCAAAGGTGTATTTCTCTGTTTATTTGATACATTTTTGACATTGCTCTTTATTTTGAGTGATTCTTTTTCATGATGTTATGCGAAATTCCTTAAGATATGAATTAATAACTTATAGAACATTCTTAAACAAAAGCACAAGTGCTTCAAAAATGTATTCCTAAGAAGAGCACTGAAGTGCCCTTATTTAAATGAATACCCTGCTTAATATTGATAGGTCATTAAGAATCCGTATAAAGCCATTGTCCTGCTTCTATATTTCTTCTGTCTGTTTTAAATATTTATGCGTTCTAACTTTGCAGCATCTATCTTATCCTGAATGATTATCAACAAATACCGGGTCCCGTTCCCTCTCCAGCCTTATCTCCCTGAGCACTCGTCTTTCAGAAAAACACAGCTAAATGTTTCCTTTCCGTTTGAATCCTCATGTTGAACACAGGTGATTCAACAGCCACCAAGATGAAGACAGTTTCTTTTCCCCAAGAATGAATTGTAAGTGATGCAATACGCTGATCAAAAAAGTCAGAAGGAAGATAAACTATCTGTATGCACTCCTCTTTTCTCCAAAGGCGCACTCTGAGACCTTTTTTTTTTCTTTTCCTTAAATCTTGGTGCTACCCTTGTTCACAAGGAGGCGCTCTTAGCCTCAGAGATAGTACTAATATTAACAGAAGTCAACAACAATGCATAAAACAACACTAAGGTATTAGCATAATGACTTTGGCTCAAACAGTGTTTGTGGTTTGGATGAATTCCAATTATTTATTTTTGCTCCAAGCACAATTTTAAGATCATTTTGGCAAATCAGGAGGTTTTTTAGGCATAAAAAAATAGTATGACGATCAAATCAGGAATAATTTAGTGCTATTATTTTTTTGCAGGAACATCTGTTCTGCGTGGTCAGATTGTCAAAACAGAAATGTTGTGAGATGACAAGTGAAATCGTAGCTTATTTGGGACTCCTCTGGTGATTCCGCCCCTGAGCTGTTTTTGAAAAACCCACCTGATGATAAACAGCCTCCGGTTGATAAATCGAGACAATTTCCATGACTAGTATAAACAGACTAGGCTGTTTTTCTTCTTTATTAGTTTAACTTAAAAATGCATCTTCAATGCACTTTGAAATCTAGAAATGTTTTTATCTTGCCACTAAAAGGAAAAGAAGAGCAACGACTCTATCGAAACAATGTTAGCTTTTACCAGATTTTAATGTGCGCACGATATGAACCGTTAATATTCCAACCTTACTCTTACAGTGAGTCTGCTGTTAATCAATGGTCATTTTTAGTAATGAAGCCCTATTTAAATTCTTGCTGAGGGTTTTTGACTGTAGCGCTTCATACATAATTGTATGCTAGTATTTCAGACGCTTCCTATCAAAATTTACTCTATCAGTAGCCCTCACCTATTCAATAACATTAACCGAGGTAGACTTATTTCAGTCTGATTTCCAGTGCTTGGTCATGGTCAGAGCTCAGACAAAAAGGTCTGAATTTTACCTACATTATTTTAAAACAAACATTAATCGAGCAAGCTGAAATCTCCTTCTGTATGCCAAAAAACTGATTTAAAAAAAAAAAAAAAAATAGAGTTTATCTTGAGAAAATAACTAGGTGAACTGTATGCAAATTGTTTATGATATAACCAAAAGTAAAAAAAACAAACAAAAAAAAAACTGTAAGGTCTATTTCTAATTGCTTTATAAATACACTAAACCTTTTTTCTTTTTTTCTTTTTTTTTTTACATCATGTATTTGTTTGAAACAAGATATTTAAACACCATGCCACTTCAGCAACTTTTCTATCAATATTCATCATTCCCAAACTATGATACAAGTATCACTGGTGTCAAGTGGACTTTGTTTACCGGTACTTAGAAGAGGATCAGTGGTTTGCAGGTTAACACAAATTATTCCCAAGACAATCACAGTAAGTGCACACACTTTACAGACCACAGCTGCTTTAAGGAAAAGTGCAGGACTGGAGGTTTTAATGACCCCTGTGGAAACTGAAGTGCCTGGAAGTAATGCAGTTTAATACAAATTATCCCAACCAAGCTGGACAAGTTTAATTTGATTCCATCAAATTTATTTTAGCTTGTCAGTTTAAGAAAAAAAGTAGAAGAAATTGATAAATCAAGAAGAAATAAAAGATCAGGGTGTCACAATATTCCAGTAAAAAAAACAACAGCGATTCTTAGCTCAGCATCTTTTCATGTGTGAGACCCATTCATTTCCAGCACAAACGCATATGATTGTACTAAATAAGGTTCAGATTAGTTGGTCATCTGAACCCGACCAAAGTGTGGCAAGAAGCATTAAAGCTGTGAATAAAAATCAAGGTTAATACAAAAAATAATTGATTTCTGATCTCTTGCATCAATCAGTATTGTGTAAATGATTTATTCTTTCTTATTTCTTATTTTAGTTCTGTAAACTTTTTTGTTTTGTTCATTTGACTAGTTTTAATAAACTCTCAGAATATGACAATATGATGATATTCATTTCACTCAAACAGATCCCTTGCCTAAAAATATTCAACTCAGAGTAATCTTTTCTGTATTTTCCTACTCTTTTTCCATATGGGCACAATGAATGACATCTGTTTCAAATGTTTTAAATTCACTACATCACTATTCAATTCATTAGGAAGTCGAAATCAGCCAAACCAATTTCAATCCAGCATCACAACTTTACAACCCTATCTGCACGATTAAAGTGGTTAATTTGTCAAAAATCTTGGGCAGTGGAGATTTCACTGTAGGATTTATACTCTCATGGCTGCTTCTTTTTGTGATGCTCTTGGTTGTTGTTAAAAACAGTGTTGGATAGTACGGATCTACTAGGTCAAACTCAGTTCCTCCGGCAGTTTGAAAATCACATGGCAGCGTATCTTTGTTTCAGTTCTGATCTGGGTGAAGTGTTGGCAGACACTTGACCCATTGGCAGCCGTTTGCTTGTATGTGTGCTTCAGTTTACCCGGCGTCTGGTTTGCTGAGGTAGGCAAAGCGAGCTCTGCAACTTTAATCGAGCACAATGGAGCAAGTCAAAGTGGCGATGTCAATTAATTTAAACTAAATGCCCGATTTTCCAGCAATTTGTGTTTCATATGGGTCTTACTGTGGAAGCATTTTGTGTTTGTGTGTTAGATTTATTTGTTGTTAATTTAGAGATGCCTAAAAGTCGTGTTTTATTAATGTTTTTTAAACATATTAATTAAAAAAATATTGAGAGATACAACATACTTCAGGTCTTTTACTAATTTGAAGAGTGAAAAAAAAAGCAGACGTGTTTCTTGGCCTCATTTCTGGAAAATCCTGATACATCACCATTCAATCTTTATAAGGATGAATATGTATGATTATGATAATTCAAGTAGTTTCAGTTGAAAGAGTTTGAATTATCATAATTTGTAAAAGGTTACATGAATATTGAAGAACAAGTAATTGCAATTAATGCAGTAGCAGTTTTAAAGGACGACAAAGACCTATTTCGCTGAAAGAGTAACTTGTTTACTAAGCAGCATATAAGAACATATGAAACACACCTCTGGTTAGAATTACCATTGCTGTCTGAAGTGTTAGATCTTTTAAAAGCCTTGTCATTTCCCTATGTACAGTTTAATTAAGGACTGCCCCTTGTATGTTATCTGCTAAAGTTAATACGGCATTTGAATCCTTTGATTGAATTATCTTCAGGTATCTTTTGAAAATGCCAGGAATGACGAACAACGCACTGAAAACAGTCCTGTGTGTCACTTTGGGACAGGATTACTGCTGAAAAACAGCACTCTGCTGCACGCTGCACAGCACAGTTTAAACCTGCAAGATGACTTGACAATGACATGCATGAAAGAGCAGAAGATTCTAGCAGGGAGGAGCAGAAGCTCAACCAAAAGTTGGCATCAACCAACATCCAGATGAAGATTATGGCAAACATAGTATTAACCATCGGTGTTTTGTAATATTCAAGTGTTCTGCACGAGTCTCATCGACTTTTTTTGAGAGACTGACATAGTTTTAATGATAGATACATATAGATGCAAATTATCTTTTATATATATTAAGTCAGTGGGTCTGACAAGCCCACTGATAAAATCCTAAAATGGCATATTTTCTCAAAAATGTTAAGTCTAACTCATGTCTCAAACAAGCTGGCTTCTCACAAACAAGCATGTTAGTTTGAATCTATCCGATGGAAAAAAAATCGGAACTAATGGAACTAAAAGAGAACATAAAAAACTACTTAGTTATAAGTTCAAAATTTAATTTATTTTTTTGTAAAATCTCGATTAAGTGACAGTGGCAGGGTGAGCAAATATAATATTACAGCAGAGGCCGTGTGCACTGTGTGCTGACAAGAAAGACGAAGTAAGATTCATGGTCTCATTGCATTCTTGATCAATTGATGGATTGGACATGGGAGCTCAACTCCCCAAAGTTGTGAATGTTAACTAGCTACCGTGCGTCTATCCTTCAACCTTTGAAGCATACGCACCCAGCATGGTTCACACACACGGCAAAAGCAAGCCATTTAGTCACTTACATTTCTGGGGTGTATCTGTACAGCTTGACTGATTTATAGTACTCTGAGTGTGAAATCTTTTTATGTGCGATGTTTTGGTTTAGTACACAGGCGGGAAATGGGAGAAAATCATTGTACAAAATCTGATTCTGGGTGGTAAGAGTTAAACAGGTTCCGGGAGTCATATTTTAGCAGAACGCATCAGCTTTTTGTGTCACATTACATTTCTATGGCCCTGGTGTGAGGACAATGCAGAGTAATGCCAGGTTGTGGCCTTTAGCATACTTGTTTGTGCCTCCTCATGGTTTTATCTCTTTGCACATTTTTCTTGCAACAGCATAGCCGTCTGTGTGCTCGGTGCCCCTTTGGGGAGCGGTTTATTTGTCTGTCAAAGATGATCCATATCCACCGCACAACCTGTCAAACGTTTAGACAGTGATAAATGAGAAGGAGAATAAGTGCAAAGCAAGCTGGCATAGATAAAGTACTTGAAGGGATTCAAGTGGTGGTCAAGGGAAAACGGAGAACCCAGATGGACACGGTGTACACGTAGCACGCATCGTGGCTCCCTTATCTACCTGAGCTAGCGCATGGTCTCGCTCTCTGCCGCTGCAATGTTAGTTAGAAACGCTAAAGAGGATGCCGCTTTGAAACAGAACACTGAAGTCAAACGTTCGTCTTAACATCACCATTTTTAAAAAGCCAGAGCCAGTATTTTAAAGCTATAGCTTTCATGTCTTGGGTTAAATGGCGTGAAAGAATTAATAGGCTACTGCTGATATCATAAGATGTGACAGCTGTCGGCACCATATTCACTCAGTCGCAGCCATTTAATAAATGTTAAGTCTATATGAGTGCTCCCCAGCACAGAATGAATATATTAGCTGCCGGGTTAATGTGAACTCGGTACTCCAGTTATTCTCAGCTACTGATTGTTATAATAAGAGACAACAGTCACAGTTACTTAACTAGACAGATCTCCTCATCAACCATTTAGTCGATTACGTTGCATTTTTGCAGATTGGTTGCTGCTTCCTAAATCATGCACAAGTACATTTTGTGAGAGTTTTAACGTTTTATCCAGATTAACTCATGTAACGTAGTCAGAGCATGTTTTACTGTTCACTAAATTATTTTACACAAAATCTACTTGAAGATGAAAGAAAACTGATTCAACTTCCCAGGAGATATTTATTAAAGACAAAATAAGTAATTAATCTTATCAAGTCAAATCCACGACATTAAGCCTGTTTAGATTCCATTTATGTAAAGATCCTTTAAATTATTCAAACACACGACTGATCTTATGACTGGTGAAATTTACAAGCAAACCCTCTAAACTTTTACATCCTTTTACACATTTTTTTTATGCATCTACAATTTGAAAGGTGCATTTCGCAAGGCTTTTCATTTTATGGCTTTATTTTTGTCTAACTCCCGATTAACCATCTCACTGGCACAAATTGGATTTGGCATACGTTTTTTGGTTTTACCTTTTTAAACGTTTTTGCACTGCCAAAACCACATAAAACATTGAGAAACTGCCAGGTACTAATAGCAGCAGCTACGTTAGAAAAAGAAGAACCTCAGCATATCACACTGCAGAGATTCAGTTTTGCTAACAGAACAATGCACAAAGCACAACTATTGTAATAAATAAAGTACTAAATATACTTCAATATGCAGATAGCTTAGAAGTGCTAATTTTGAGTGATTATTTTGTCCTGTCTGGATCTTCTGAGATTCCTCTGGGTGCTGATGTTGGCAGCATTTTACGTCCTCGCCGCTACATCAATCTTTCTTCTTTGGAGAAGCTACTTTGTCAGGAAATTCTGTAGAATTCTTGTTGGGATGTAGAAAGTGGTCTTGGATCTGTCAAACCACTGCAACCGTCATGTCACTGGCTAATTGGTTCAAACTAAAACTGACCTAGAGTCAGTTCAAATTATTTGCTTGCTTACTCTGCTCACCCTTGCTGAATATTGGCTAGTTACTAGTGAACACTTTTAAAGTCGGTATATATGTCCAATCCAGGATTTATTTATATAAAAGCCTATTTATTAAACTGCTTTTATTAGACTCCATTTGTTAAATCGTCTCATTTTGGGGAATACAACTCCTCTTCCCATTAAGCAACGGTAGAATATTTAACCAATGGGCAGTTTTGAAATTCACATTTGTTCTCTAAGTTGGTTTTGCAAAAGCCCTGACACATATATACTCACTCAAAAACTGTAACAAAAGTTTCCTCCAAGTGTTTCTCTGCTTTAAACATCTAATCATGTAAACATTATACAAGGAGTGTCATCAATGACAACAAAAAGAGCATCTTTATGACCATCCTCTATTAAAAGGTGGGACAGATGTTTACTACACAGAAACAGTAGTTGTTTATTTGTGTGTGTGGGGGGGGAGGGGGCACACTTTTAAATTACTTGTTATTTTTTGTTAAATAGTGCTCAATAAAGCTTATTCTTTATTGAGATATCTCGTTTTTTTATAATTGTCCAGGTGTTGGAAAAAAATGTCATGTTGCCTGTTTACCTATAATGTCCCAACAGGCTTTCTGCCATCGTCAAAGACTGTAGACCCAACCGTGGCATCCTTACAGAATACGTTATGCTGAGTCTCTTGTTTGACTTACTCCCAGCTGTACCTTATGTGCCTGCTCAATTTCAGCCGTCCCCATCAGTCTTTTTGCAACAACGCATAAAGGATCAACGCATTAAGGATCAATCAGTTGAAACCAGGTGGGTTGTAACTTCATAGAACATTTTTTTTCTGCTTGTGTTTAATTTTTTCCATTACATACTCTCTCAAAAAATAGTTCTGACTCCCCAATGTCACAACTGACTACAAATGAGAATCTTTTTTACATTAGTTTACTTTAGATATGCTGCCTCTCAACCATGACTTTAAATCTAATCTTCTATTCCTGCAAAAATACAGTCAGTTAGTACTTGATTACCATTAATCTCCATGATCTATGTGCCTGTAACTGTGTGTTGACAGAAGGGTCTTTAATTTATAAGCAGTATGTGTGATACAGCCCATACCCATTTTTAGATCTCTTGCATTGCAACACACAATGACATAAATGCCCTTATCAATTTCCTTTTCTTTTATCACGTGACTGCGTGCTTCACAAACTGTTCTCACAGCGGCTCACAACTGGTAATCCATCTAGTTTGCACAGAGGCTATGCAGTCTTCAACTTTATGAATGTCAAATGTTTTACAAAGCAATAAGCGGTCCCAAGGTAACCTTTTTAATGCTTAAGTAGCATTGTGTCAGATACTTAATGCAGGGTGTCTGTAGAGTGGAAACCTTTCTTCAGTTGCATTAAAGTTGGCTTTTGACTAATATATCCCTCCCTAAAAGAAAAGGACAAAGTGTTCCTTTATTTGTGCAAATGAAAAGGTAACTCCAGAACTGTGCTTCTGGGTTAGCCAAATCAACACAGAAGTGTTTGAAGTTCAGATGTTGAATCGATTTGGTAGTGTAACATACTGCCTTGCAAAATACTCAAATTTGATGCGTTAAAAGCAGGATTGTTTCTTTGTTCCTCTTTAAAATGTTCTAAACACTTGCAGGACGGGGTGTTATGGTGCAGCTGAAGAAGACAGAATAAATTGGGAGATCAAATATACTTGGAGCTTGATGATGATCTTAGAAAAGTACTCCAGTCACATAAGAATGCAAAACCATAACCATTCAGTTAGAAGGATATTTTATATGCTGGCTTACCTTCCTAACTTCTTCTGAAGCGTTTACTTAGTGAGCTGCATGTGCCGTCTCTTTAAAACATCTGAGGTAAATGTTGGAAATGTTCTTATATGCAACACATTCAGGAGATGTCTGTTAAATTTAGGAACACAAAGCATGGGTGAAAATATATTTTGCATAGTCGCAGATGTTGTGTGAGCAAGCCATCATAAAGAGAAAAAATGCCTTGATTAATGTCTGTAGTGAGGGAGAAATACTTACTGGTGTAGTATTGATAGAATGTCAAAATGTAAAATAGGCCTGTGTTTTTATAGAGAATGCATGCAGCTCAAACTTAATAAGTCAGTTCCACTTAATCTTGTTCATAAATCAATACAAATATTTTAGTAAATCAGACATTGTGGGTGCCAGACTTTGATCAGGCATGCTTCTGCTCTTTTAGTTTTTCCCTTTTTTTTTATTTTAGTTCTCAAACGAAAACTTGTCAATCATTGCATTTTTGAATTTGCACAATTTTCTAAATTGCATAATATAAATTAATGAATTTGAAAACAATGATTCACAACGACAATGCTAAACCCCTCAGTAACCTTTACATCTGTATTAAATGCAAAACAATTATTTAGAAGTTATATGCGCAGCGTATTTCTGCTTGGTTTCAAAAATGACCTCAAAGAAAGCTAAATATACACTAGCTGAGATACTGCTCATCACTCAACAGCTCACTTACACTAAGTTTTATTTATTTATTGGTATAATGGTGTTTCAAGGTGCTGCAGATCTATTTGTCTAAGGTGCTCTGCTGGATTTAAAGCTGGTTACTGTGGAGACACTGAAGATCAAGGATTTTATGTTCAGGAATCTATTTTCGAGATTATTTGAGTATGGTGACATGTTGCATCACCTTACAGGCAGTAGCCATCAGACGATGGGAACATTGTGGTCATGAAGTAAAGGAAACAGGCAACAGCATTACTAAGATAAGTTATGGTGTTTAAATTAAGTTTGATTGGTACACAAGGACCGAAAGTATGCCAAAAATGTATCCGACACATCGTTATCACAGCACAGCCAACCAGAAACAGTGATACAAGGCAGGTGGATCCAATATTCTGGGTTGTTTCTGAATGTACCCTCTGAATATCACAGCTGAAACTGGAACTCATTGGAAAAGGTGTCATTTTTTTGCAAGAATGTTGTCCAGTTTTGGTTTCGGTAAGGTTGTGTGAATTGTAGCCTCTGTTTCCTTAGTTGAAACAAGTGATTGATTGAGCTACTGTTGTCTTTCAATCTTCTTGAACTACTCCGTCCATTCCCCAGCGACCTCTGACATTTTTTTCTCACACAACTGGCGTTCACTGGGTATTTTCTCAGATTTGAGCCAACTTGTGCCAACACATATGTGCTATATCATATTTTCTTCTCATTGTGGTGTTTGGATTCAACTTCAACAAGTCATCCTCATAACATCTTGCTGTCTGAATGCATTGAGCTACTGCCATGCTATTGGTGATTTGCATCAAGAAACACTTTTGATAGGTGTACACAATAAGATGGCTGGTAATTGCGCATCCAATATCTGGACATCCAGCCTCTAAAGAGAAAGTTATTGCAAAGCTTTTCTCGGTGTCCTTATATCCAGCAATGCACAACACCATGCACAAATTATATAGCATACTGGTTGTTTTCTCCCCCCCCCCAAAAAAAGTGTAGTGAAGTTACTGCATTGATCCAAACAACTGGCAGCTATTCATTCACACAGTGTCAGGAAACCCTCCAGGCTGCCTTACATCTCTGTGGATTTCAAAGACGACTCCTATAATGGGCCCTGAAATGGCTTCAGTCCCTCGCTGAAGTACAGAGAATACTGAAATGTGCATTTTCTCATTGTGTTATTTTCATGCTGATAAATGGCATTTTTGCTGCAGATTCATTCTAATTATTATGCTACAAAGGCTGTTAATATCACAACACTGCAAATCAATAGCACATTGGGTTGTAAACCGATAAAGGATATACCAATGGACTGAACTGATGTTGCATGTTTTTTTTTTTTCTTTAAGCTAATCACCCATGATTAACTTTTAATTTCACAGATGGCTTAAACTGCCAGGGATTAGTCCTTCAAGATGATTACTTCGCAGTATCATTTGTTCAGTTTAGAGCTGCTTTTTGATGTCTCCAACTTCCCCAATAAGCCATTTTGACCAGAGTGTAATTTTCATCTCTATGATATTTTTCAGGCTCACAAGTAAATTAGACAGCAGAGTGCAGTGTGCATATTAAGGAGCTTTCCTAAGTGTTTGACTTATACTCTTTTTGGGTGTGAAGTGCTTGTCGGATAGAAAATGGTAGTTCTGTTCAGTGGGGCTGCTGGACAAATGCAAAAAGAGAACCTGTTGGACTGAAATGTAATTTCAAGAACCTGTTTTGTTATTTTAAAAATCTCTGACCTACATTCATCTAACAGAAAACCTCTGTAGAAACATTACAATAATAATACAACTTGGCAATTACAGTAAGCAATTTGACTTTCCCTTATAAGGATCTGTTGCCACAGCAGCTCATCCCTGCTTGCCTATTTCTGGCTAGGAAGAGGTTGGTCATAAAATGTTAATATACTTTTGTGAATGCTTGTGTGTCTGAAATGGGAAGAGATAGTTTAATTATTATTTCATTACACTACAATAAGATCTTGCAGTGTAATTTTTTAAAATGTAGAACTAAAAACACTTTTTTTTTCTATTTTATGTGATAGACGCTTATGACTGAAGAAAAGGACGCATGGTTTTAAAAAACTGGTACAAATGTGAATCTGAAAAGTTTCCATTTATTTGTATCTTTGATTTATTTGCATCTTTGATTCCCCTAAATAAAATCCAGTGTGACCGATGTGATTACTAACTGGGGTCTTAAAATGAAGGCAGAGAGGTACATTTGGAACAAAAACCCTTATCATACAGCCAGCGCTGTGATGGAAGGGCTGACATAAAAGCATAGTTAGTTGCTTTGTATGCCACACACATTTTGAAATTAATTTATGGTTTTTCTTTCACTGCACAATTATACTTTGCGTTGATCTTGTTGATAAATTCCCAGAAAATAGATTTGGGGTTTGTACCAGAGGAAAGTGAGCTTAATGCTGAAAAGGGAGATGACGACATTGATTATGATTTTACGTCTTCTTCTCCATTGCAGACGCATCTCCACAAGTCTGTCGCTTGAATGTCTCAGCCACTGGAAACATATATTATTTGTGGCAACTAAGGCCAACTAAGCTCAATTCAACTCATTGCAGATAACATCATTATTCAGAGTGTAAATGTATGACACACAGAATATAGTATGTTACCAGATATTACTCCTGAGTAGTCCTTTAAATGCAAGGAAAGGCAATGCACTGATATTTGCATTCTTAGTTTACCAGCTGCAGTACTTAGTGCTCAGTTCAATCAATCAAGTTTATTTGCATAGCGCATTTTAGTAACTAGGCACTTCCTAGTGCTCTCTGTCGTAAAATGCAACAATACAAAGTCATTGAACATACAGTCAATAATTGAAGCATTACATTTTGTCAGATGGCAGATGTCAGATTGTTGATTGTTTAATTTATAATGTTTCATAAGCAACTCTGGGTTTCTGTCTGGGTTTTAAGGAACTCAGTGTTTCAGCTGTTTTGCAGTTTTCTGGAAGTTTGTTCCAGATTTGTGTTGCACAGAAGCTGAATGCTGCTTCTCCATGTTTGGTTCTGGTTCTGAAGTTGCAGAGCAGACCAGAACCAGAAGACAGTTATCCATCTTGGAAAACTATTCCAAGGTTTTATGACTCGTTTTGGGCCAGGCTGAACATTAGTAAGCTTATAGAGCACTATTTAAGTATTTAAAATCTAATCTTACAGAACAAATCATATTTACATGTATATTGTTTTTAAAAGGTGAAAGATTATATTGCATCGGTATTCATTCAACTGAAGCTTTTGCATCCCTCATATTAATTTGTCTCTATTTGACTACCTCTCCCAATGGTGCGTGCAGAAAATGAACATTGTTAGAATTGATCCGGGTACATCGCTCCTAAAGCTCCCCATCTTGTGAAGCAGCTCACCGTGCCTTCCCAATCCCCTTTTGCCGATTATATGACAGTCAGCTCTGCCAGCAGTCTATCACTTCTTTCATTTGTGATTGTGAATTTCATCAAACATCAATACTCCGTTGAATCATATCCAAATAGGTATTTTATTGTTCTGCATACAAGAAACAAGCCGGGTGCTCAATATGCTGGCTTTCTTAGTCTTTCCTGACCACCTCTTATTATCATTCTGTGGATTAAGATGGAAACTGGAACTCTACTCACTTCCAGTTGGAAGGACAGAACTGACAGTGAATCAACTGCGTATTTCAAAGTTACCTGGTTCTTACAAACTTACCAAAGACTCGTACCTACAGTGCTGTGAAAGTGTGTCGGTCCCGTACAGATTTATTTTGTTTTTGTGTCACACTTATACTGCTACTGCATTTACTCGGGTGAACTGTATATGATGTTAAAATGTTTTGAGTGATCTGAAACGTTGAAGTGAGACAAAAGAGCTAAAACAGGAGAAATCTATGAGGACAAATGCTCTCTACTGTCTTAGTCACTGTAGGCTGTTTGAAGTGGACTGGTTTGAACTTCAATTGCATAAGTTAAATATTCTTTCTTTAATCCACGACTAAAGAAAAGACTACATTTTCTTAGGTTTTAGCAACTGCTGCTTTTTGTTTCATTTTGCGAAGAGACAACCCTTGTGTTTGATATATTTAATGATAAATAAACAGTAATTTTAGTCTGTAATGCACCATTTCTCCCTTTTGACAGAAAGAAGTGTCCTGTAGAAGCAGCCTCTGTCAGGTTCAGTATCAGTTTTAACTGAGTGGGAGCCAAGAGAACAGCACAACCACTAAAACAGAAGCACTGGACAGAAAGAAACAAAGAGTTTGGCTATAAAGGATCATTCACTAAATAAAGAAAAATCCACCAAGCAGATGATTTGGGTGAACATAAAACATCACTATCGTCTGGCTTTCTTTTTTTTATCTTCCTCTTTTTAGTCTGCTTCATCAGTCGTAGTTAATAAGTATCTCTCAAACAGCTGCAGTCACTTCCCACAGACTCTTTCTTTCCTCTAAAGTCGCAGAGCTGCCACGATCCCCATTGTGCTCTCCGTAGTTTTACAGGACCTTGCTATTTGCATTTTATACTTCCAAATGTACAGCATATGCTGTATGACTTTCCTGTCATTCTAATTGGCTAGTCAAGGCCACGAGTCATTTCACATGTGCGCCCCTCAGCTTGATTGACATGCAGCTGCAGGGACTCATCATATCCCAGGTGAAGAGGCTGCATGTCCCGGCTACTTTTTAATCATGTACTCCAGACTGGGGCTGATAAGAGATGTAAGGGTGATTATGGTTCAAGGAGGACGTCCTTGCGCTGGGGCCTTGGGATTATGGCTCTTCACCATGCTCTGACTGGGGGAATAAATACATCAGTATTCAGATAGCTGCCTCCACAGGGGTTATAGAGTTGCTGGAGAGATTTGAAACAGAGAGTAGCGACTTGCTCCTTCAGGGAACTCGAATCCGGTGCCTAAAGCATCCACATAATCTGTCAATTTATTGCATTTTGACGAGTGCAGCAGATGGGAGAAAAGATGAAGAAAACATTACAGATATATTGAGCCTACCTAACCTTTGAACCCAGTTTCCACTTCATTTCTAACACGAGCAGTGTGTGTGTATGTATATATTGGTGTGTGTGGGCGTGTGTGTGTGCGTGTGTCTGTCTGTGTGATCAAATTCATGCAGAAAGCATGAATGAAAAGTGAAATATGCCCATCTCTCATCCAGAAAAAAAAAAGTACACTAAATAGAGGAAGATCTAAGCGAGCTAAAAATAGCGCAGCCATTTTTGCATGTTATGCCATGCACAAACTTATTTTCTGTAAAAGTCAGAATCAAGGGCTGGGTGACTTCATGTGCAACGAAAGCTAAATCAAAGGAGGCCTCGCTTAAGGATTTCACCAACTATTTAAAAAAAAAACAACTTAAATTTAGCATCTATTTGCATAAAATTACGGTTTGGAAACAAATCACAGAAGCAGATAGTTTCACGGGTTATAGGTAGAAATGACATGGAAATAGAATATGGATTCCTCAAACTCACCAACCCTTCAGCTGAGGTCACATTAAATCTACCTGTTGGAGATACCACACCTCACAGTCTCGTTTCTTTTTCTTTTTTTCTATGACTTTTACCTTCCTATGAATCCGCAGGCTTCAACTTGCCTGTCGTTTTACTACTGGTACACCTGAATATTCCCACCGAGCGATAATTCTAATATATTTTATTCACAGCTGATAACAGCCATTTACCTTAACCATTAATTTAGCTATTCGCACCCCTTGACGTTTGGAAGGAAAAACCGAGAGGCGTTTTTTATCCTACGTTCTTTGTTTTTTTTAGTGATACACACAAACCAGTTAGAAAATGTCTATGGGCTATATAATACATGTTCATCACAGTTTTTGCACAAGATCCTTCTCGGACAAGGAGATTTCACTTTACTCAGTTCTGCCTATTTTAAGAAGAGAATGGACTGGTTTAAAGTCACGTGTCACTTTAAGTCCAAATAAGCCGGTGCGACAAAAAAAATAACAGACAATTTTGAGCTGCTTTTAATAGAGAGTTCGAGAGTTCTTACAGGAAAAATGCTCCAGAGTCTCAAAGGCACTGCAGCAAGTTCCTCTTTCTCCTTTTGTCTTTAGCCTGGTACATGGCACAGAAGCTGGTTAGACATGAGAGGAAGATGAAGTGAGCTAAAGACATGGAAATACTGGGAATAAAACCTGGTACAGGCTGCAAAAGACAAAGACAAACTGCATTCCTTTCTTTACACTTCCTGATTGCACGTTGCCATGTGTTGGTTTAGCGCATAAGCTCTGAGTAAAACTGAAGCTTGTTATAACGCGGCAAAATATGCAAAAATGCATAAGGACTAAGTGCTTTTGCAATGGACTATAAATAAATAGCTCGCCATCAATCCAGCTGCCTTAATTTGAATGAGGGAAGTTGCCATGAAGAATGCAAATATTCATTAGCCATCCATCCATCCATCCATCCATCCATTGTCTCTACCTACTTGTCCTTGCAGGGTCGCAGGGGGGGACTGTTGTCTATCTCCAGCGGTCACTGGGCAAGAGGCGGGTATACACTGTAGCGGTAAGTGACATTAAATTAAAGAATAAATATATCTACTATAAAAGATCTATGTGCCAGGTTTTAAATAAGGATACCTATTAGATAAGAAGTAAATAATTTTAAAACTAAAGTCCCCAGAGGTTCAGTTTCCTCCTGGAAGCTTCTTGTTACAGGTGACTGAGCTGCAGGAGAGTCTGCCATTGTGTCTCTGACTAGTATTTACTTCAGAATTGAATTTTGTATTCTAATAAAATCGTTTGATTTATAAGGACAGTGACTGGAAAAAGCATGCTCCTAAAAAGGCTGGTTTTATAAGCCGTGTGGCAGAAAGATATTATAACTCTGTAGCAGCGCTGTGATTGGTCAGTTCACAGTAAAAGAAAAAAACAAAAACAAATGCAACTGTAGGGATGATTCATTATCTCTATAGGCTTTGCATCTCAACTTTCTGTTGGAAGTTGCTTGTTACTTTATAAGAGGTGGATTTGAAAGAGACGCGTCTGTCTTCATTTAGTCAATTATGTATTCTTAGGTAAATTGGCAACTTTGCCATCGCCGTGTCCCTGAATTAACTCACACCTACGCATATCCAGCAGTCATTGTCTCTTCAAAGTGCTCTTTACTCTATCACAAAGCTCTAAATTCGATGCAGGTCTTTCGTCAGCAGAGATACAGGGAAAGATAAAGCAGATGCTTGTAATTACCTGTATTCGTTAGCTCATCAGAGAGATTTATTACTTGAAGCTTCTCATTTAGTTCAGACTGCCTGTTCAAGTCCCTTTGTTCCAAGTATCAGTTTCCCACATATGGTTGAAATCATAACTGTGGTTTATGCACAGAACTACAATTTTGTGCAGGATCTGTGTCTGAGAAATGCCTTTATGTCCTCTCCATTAATGCTGTCAGTAACTCTGTTGTGGTGTGTACCTTTGCATATTCTGAAGATAATCATGTTTGGCCACAATGTTCAAAAAATGCCAGAGCCATTTTTAGTTCCGGTCCAGCCATGTTTTGTACCATGACTTTTGAGTCTAGGTGCTTTTGGACAATGGGAAATAGAACTCCCTACACATCTCGGTTGACACACACTAATGAAAATTTCTCTAAAATAAGTAAACTATTCAGAGAAATACTTACAGGTTTAGCATCCAGTCATAGTAGACTTAGGACTAACATTCCTAAATCGACAACAAAAAGAGTTTACTTTGATTATTTGGAAATTTATTTGAAAATACGACTATTGCACTTCATCAGTTTTAAAGACACTAATGACATTGCTTTTGGATACTAAAATAATTTGTGAGTGTAAGATTATTACTGATGAAAGCTGAATGATGACAGTAGTTTTTTCTCCCTTGATAATGAATATTTTAATATCCTATATTAGAGTCACAAAGAAGTTAAAAAACCACTAATTGATCCTCATCAACATCATATCTGTTTATTTAAATTGCTGATATTTATCTAAGCAATAAGGACTACTTCTACATGTTGTTTTAGTTAAAAGGTCTTCAGCATGTGTCCATGTCTGCTGTTCTCCTCATTCTCCATTTTCTGTTAATATACCAAATATACCAAACTGTCTAACAAGTCATCTTGTTATAGAACGTCAGGTTTTTAAGTGAGAAATGTTTCTCCTTCTACATTTTAGAACCTTTAGTTTTGCTGTCTCGTTGCGGAAGTATTTATCTCAGCTTGTGCCCGTTCACATCTGTTCAGAGAAATATTTGACCTCATGCACGTCTCATAAAGCTGCATGTGTCACAGTGCTAACTTTGTCCCACACAGCTGCTTCTTCACCTCCAGAAAATGCTGAAATTGCCTGCATGTTTTATCCTGTTGCTCTGCTAAACATCTGCATTATCTTGTATCTGAAACACCTGTGACGATTAACCACGTGCCTGAAAGGGGACCCGGATAAAATACCGGGAAGAAAACAAAGATTACTGAGAGGAAGGAAGGCTCAGTTGGCAGAGAGTCAGATTGGAAGGCTTAGAAACATCTATGTTGGACTAAATGTTAAGTGCAGTCGCATGACAATGATCAGATTGCCTCAGATCTCCTCTAATTGAATTTACTCTAACAAGCTAATGTTGATGGAAGAAAAAGGTGTCTGATGCGGACATTTTGTTGCAGCCAATTATTTTCCTATCCTTCCTGTACTGGCCGTATCTGCTGAGGGGATAGATTTTTGATCTGTTGAGTTGCAGCCTCTTCAGATGTGGTGTTTGTTGTGGAGTCTGGTATTGATTAGAAGAGCAGTGAAGGAAGTGGAGGAGGAGAAGGGTGGTTCTCAGATCAATTAGTCAGCCGCGATGGTTTTAATTTGTGATGTGTCACCAGCCATTGCTGTTGCGCTTTGCGACACAGGTGATCCTTCAATACAAGCCCTGAAATTGATATATTAAAGGTCACATCGCTGTTGGCTCATCTGATTGTGCAACCAGCCAGCTTTCTAACAACTGACTTGATTGAATGTCAGTTGTGTGTTTGTGGGTGCGTGTGTACGTGTATATTATTATATATATATATGATTGTTCTTATAGCATAAGCTGTGCTTTTATGTCAGCGATAGAAAATCCCTGATGTTTATCCACTGTCTAGTTTAAACAGTTTCGATATCTTCATTATGCTTTGTCATGCTATAAGTAGCTGCAAGCTACCTAAATGTTTAAACTAATGTGAACTCCTACACACACACACATCTTGAGACTGCATGTGATGCAGTTTGTTACCCTTGCTAGAGCCATGATCCTTCAGACTTTGAATTTAGTTTTGTCTGAGTTCTGCTTCTTGTGCTCGCCTGTATTTTGATTGATCCGTGGTTCTCCGGAGTCACTTCCTCCTGTGTTCTCTTTGTGTTGTCACTGTCTCAGTTTATACCCCCGCACAGATGTTCGATATTCAGCTAATTACTCTCTTATTTCTCCTGACATCCATTTTGTTTTTCCATCATTGTCAATTCCCACTGTTGGGATTTTTTCATGTCTTACTGGTTCTTTCCTTGTTGCATCATAACAATATATTTCACGTTTCACCCCTGCTATTAGGTCCTTTTCAGGAACAAACTAAGCTCAATTCTAGAAATGACCTGGCCTATTAATTAATGGTTTCCCCTTACGAAGGACAGGAGAATAATTTCTTTGTGAAACCTTTTCTGTCACCACACTTCTTTTTTTGCATGAGTTTCATTCGTAATTGTCTGTAAGTGTCCTACTGATTTCCATATGCTTGGACATTTGTTCCATTATTAAAGGCCAACTGCCTAATTGAAAAAGGTTTATGTGGGATGAAGGAAGGTCACTTTAAATAATTCAACTTAAGGAAGGTTTTTGACGTTGCTAGTGTGGGGTATTTTTCACTAGTGCAAATGGGTATTAACTGAACATGTCTAGGAAGTTTTACACATCTCTACAAGGGATGACTGTTAATGTCCCACACAGGACATGTGTCATCACAGGACAAAAAGAACTTGAGAGAGCTCTTTCAAGTCATTAGTCTGATCTCTCAGTATAGCTGGGATTTTATTTCTGAGGACTACTATGCGACTTCATTGAGTCCAGGCCAAACCCAAATAAAGAGCTGGTGAGACCGACCATGCACATTTTTGCCAGTCCAGATACAGAATGCTAAGTCCAGAACAGTTCCATTAGACGTGAATCCCTCCAAAACTTCCTCACAGGCAACAACTTTGGGAAAACTGTTTTCAATATTTACGATCCTCTACCTCCCACACTGGTCAAAGGTTTGGCCTCAGCTATTCATTCAAATCAGGCTGATACTGTATGTCCCATTGTTTACATGTCTCTAAGGAAGAGTAACACATTATAGCAAAAAAAAAAGATAAAAATAATTGGTTTCCATAGAAACAAGCGTCATTGGTAAACTGGGCAAAATTAGTGCAGCTTTCAACAAGGATCCAAACTGCCAATTTTTCTTTTCCTGTGACAATAATCTTTTTTTTTAATCTGTAAAAAAATATATTGTACTTAGACCAGCTGTGTCAACAGGTGATGTGATAAAATTCATCCATAAAAATCGTCTCTGTCTTTATGGATATCTGTGTTATTACATTTGTTAATGGTGAAGCCTCATCTACCAACAAAGAGCAGCTTCGTATATTTAATTATTTTCTTCTGTACGTCTTTTGTGAAAGAGTTTGTGAGCTTAAGCGGAAGGGTAGCCTCTTCTCAAAGTCTGAAAGTAAAAAGATTAGGACAAAAAAGAAATTTTACCCATAGACTTGCATGTCTGCCCATTTAAACTCACATACACACCCAAAAGAAAAACATAATCTCACGTATTTGCTCCAGAACCTTATCTACCCAGATATGTAGTGTTAAAGGGGCAGATAAATATAGTCCCCTTGATGAATATGTTGAACAGCTTCAGAAAATAATTAAAAGGGTTGATGAGGTTGCCTGTATGAAATATGGTCTCTTATAAGTCTTCATTTGGGAGTAGTCTAAGGGCATGTGTGCCCCCTACATGTTCCTTTTTTCTGTCATCTCATTACAGGCATGTCAAGTCCTTCTGCACAGTGTTATGATGATTATACTGTTGGGATGGCTTAGGTGATAAGAAAAAAAAATTGGGAAAGAGACTCCTAGCTTGGTATGAACAGTGATATGACCGCAAGGTTAATTGTGATGCCAGTGCAGAGAGGATCAAAAGCTTTTTGAGCTTAGACAAAGCCGTTTGTCAGATTTAGCCATCTGTCAATAAGGCCAGTTAAGATCTATAAAAAGACTTCATTTTGAAAAAGTTTTGCTGATTGCCTTTTGGTAGGCATTGGAAGGTATGAGGTTCTCATGGTAATGGTAGCTTTAACATGGATTTTGTGTTTATTTAGAACAAAAATGTATAATGTAATGTACAGTGATTAACTTGTTTCACTAAAGAAAAGCAGAATAGAACGCCAACACTTTTTGCTGGTATAAAAGTTTATCAAAAGTTACTATCGCCGCTTTGATTTTGATACATGAACTTAAGCAAACATATAAAATAAACGCTTGCTAAAGTCAGTAGTAGTTTTGAAGTGTTTATGTGCATAATATAGATTTTGCAACTCTGCTTTTTATAAAGTAGCAAAATAACTACCTCATCTAATCTGATTAATTAGTCAGTCTGTCTGCTAATTTAGCCAGCCTGAGTCAGCTGCCCGACTGACCATGTTTAAAAGAGAGTTATCTTATTAGGGGCAATGTGTGGAGCTCAATTAGTGTTCAGTAGGATTGTGTATCTCTACTTTGTAGATGATAATATGCATTGATATGCTACTAATACTCCGATACCTCAAAGGCACATGAAGAGCAAACTGTGATTAAATATTATTCAACACCCCTCTTAAATTCTGTTCGACTCAGTGTGTCTAGATTAAGCTAAACATGACACCATTTAATTTATGACAAAATAAATTAGAATAAAATGTAGTAAAGGATTTGCAACGAAAATATGTAAGTCAGTCAAGCTTTTGCTGTTTCTGGAAACGGAGCAGAGTTTTACAAAAATTAATTGGCGAGCTAGAGAGGATGAGCAGCAGAGGTCTCTTCTAAATGCCAAAGAAAGTGTAACATATATATTTACATAATATCGCTAATTTTTAAATGCAGTGTGCTCTTATAGTGGGAGAAGGGTCATGCTGCCACATCTGGATGTTGAAGACCAGATGAATCGGCGCTGGCAGTGTTTGGCCACCGATAATTATGTTGCTTCGGTAGGTGTTAAAGTTTATGATTTGCTGTTTTTTCAACTATTTTACTCTTCCAGAGGCTCACAGCTAAACACAACAGAGTGTCCTTAATTAACCAAAGTTTCTGCATACAAAGATAATAGTAAGTCATGCAGCTGCAGCCCCCAGAGGGGAATAAACAAAGATTTAGCTCAAGCTTCAGTCTGAAACTAAAGTATTAGAGATCATTTTTTCCCCCTCAACTGAAGGTTAAAAGTTATAAGGACACTACTGAGAGGTTAGAAAAGGCTATTGTTTCTCGCCGACCCGAATGATTCATCTTAGCTTCACCTGAGTGTTGTGAATTGGGTTTAGTTGTGTTGTAGGCTAGCTGTAAATGGATGGACAAGGTGACCCGTGCTGTAGATCAAACTGCCAAACAACTACTCAGGGACAAGGTCTTGCTCGCCTGACTAGACATCATTTTTCTCCATTTAGCCCCATCTCACACCTGTAATTGGACGGTTGTCCACGTGAATGCTTACAGCACCACTGGGATAGTCATGTTTTTTTTGGCTCGCATGACTTTGTCAAAATATTTGCTGCTTTTCTCTGTAGGGCTTAAAAGTCTTGAGCTGCCATTTTTGGGTTAAGATTAATATACATAAAAAGCTAAAGATATATCCAAATTTCTTTCACCTGATGAAGGCTGTGAATGAAATATCCTCATAGTCTATCAGATTTTGCAAAGAAAGGTGGGCAGGTATTGCCAAATCACAACAGACTGCTGCTGACAGAAATCAAATTTTAATAACTGAAAGAAAAGAGGCTTTAACAAAATAGAAGTGGTTGGGTTTAGCCACTTGTTCCTTATTGTACATGTATGTGGAAAATATTTTGGAATTATTTGTCACAGATGGCTTTACGTCAGAAAAACTTGAGATTTTAACTTTAGTGTGTACACTTTACAAACTCAAATATATATGTTTTTTTTTCCAAATAGTTAACACAGCATACTTATCTGGTGCCACTCTTTAGTGTGGAAGTTGTTTCTGTGTGAGGAAGAAATAGACTATTTTCAGTATCATTGAGGTGATTTTCTTACCATCTTCAAGACATTCAGAAGACTGTAGGAAAGCTACATAAAGTACAGCACAGTTATTCTGTTTCATGTCCACGATGTTCTGTTTGTGCTAATATCTTAAAAGTAATTTGATAAAGCGGAATATTTTTTAAAGTCTAACCAATTCTCTTGTCATCAGTAACTTCATCTTTTAGTAGATTTCCACCAAAGCAGTGCTAGACAAAAACTAGATCTAGTTCCAAACAGGTTTTATAAAATTCTTGCAGATTAATAGTCTTTGTTCATTTTTCTGTTTTATTCTAAATTTCTGTAAAACAAAATCCACAGTGCAGGATTCCTTCGGAATTCCAAAGTTCAAGGAAATGTTTGTGAGTATTCGCCATTTTATCACTGCTGACAGAGGCCGTAATATAAGCAGTCCATTTTATAAATGCTGCTTAAATGCCCAGTGACTGTGAATGCCTCTTACAATGTCAATCTATGATCTGCATTTACAAACACAATATGCATCTGGTCATGTTTAAAGAAGTGGAAATGTTTGTAAAGATTGCCAAAAAAAATTATAATCAAAGATGAAGATGGCAATTCTTTACCCGTTCGGAGCGTTGATTTGTACTCACCAAATGAGGTACAATTTTAAAACAAATTACAAAAGGAAACTAACCCGCAACCTTGCATTAATATATTTTTTCTTTCAGGTTGAGGCCCAGTGTGTTTTCTCTTCTAAATAAAGCGGATTACAAGTGAAAGTAGCTTGAGTTAGTTTAATTTGTTCCAACTCCCTGAATGAAAGCAATTCTTCCCTGAGCTTTATGCGTGCAAAAAGAAGAAAAACAAACATACATGTGGGGTTCACTTAAGTATTACGCGAGTAGAAAAATAAAATGCTAATTCTTGTTGGGGTTACGTTCTGTGACCTTAATTTCTTAATAAAATAATTTGATGCATATATTGTTTACCCAGTATGCACACACAGTAAGCCTAATTAAAAACAGACAGAGATAATGACTGCTCACTGTTTGTGCGAGCAGTGCCAAGTTCAGTGCAGCAGAGTTCTTTGAGCTGTCATCCAGGTGTGTTTTCCCAAATGTGTGCGGTAATCTTAATAAAAAAAAAATTAATAAAAAAAAACACAATGAAGTCCAGAACTCAAGTGCTTGAATGAAATACTATTATATATTAGACAATATATGTTAAGTCCGTGTTTATATATCGTCTTTTAACAACATTTTTTGTTTTGCTCACAAGTTTGTGATTTGTGAAAATATCTGCTATGCGAGTAGCTTATTTACATTTTAATGTCTGGAAGTGCAACGGAGCTATTAGCTGTAAAGACCTAACAGATGGTTGCTAAGTTCTATTTTGCAGGCCATTTAATTAAACCTTTTTCTTTTTTTTTGTTTACATGTTTTGGTCATGTAAACAAAAACGATCCTGCAGTCTATACCCTACTGCCTCTGCGTGCATTACACACGTTTAAGTGTTTTACGTTGCTTTAATAACGCTGCATAAATTGAAGTTTCATTGTGATATTGTGCATTACATCCAGCAAAAATGAACATTAAGAATAGTCCCTCCGCACGCTTAACATTGCAGATTGCTAAAGAAAAAGGTCTGAAGTGTGAGAACATAAATCACACAGTTGATATGGCCACCCCTGAATGATGTCTCCGAGTGATTATATTGCATGCAGTACCAAAGGATCAAAGAGAACAAGAGTTGTTCCCCTCTTCAAGTCAAACAAAGTGACTTTCGTACACAGTTGGTGTAATGTGTTGGCTGATGATAATTGAAATTGCTTCTATCTTCACTCCAAGGTTTTTTTCCTTCATCTGTCACCTAATTTGTGTGTGCTGCAGTTAGTCTCCTGCTGCACCCTATCTTCTCTTTTCATCTTCCCTCCTCCTCCTCCTCTCCAACCTTGCTCTTTTTCTTTCACTCGTCATTCATGAGTCTTTCCTGCTTGCCCCCATCTTTTACCCACTGTTTGGCCTCTGTGGTGGACCAAAATGTCAGCTGTGGTCAGAAACCTTAAATCGTTTGCCATTGTTCTTGTCTCTTACCCTTGAATCATTTAAAATTAGCCTGAGGGTGCACCTAATTTTAGTCCTCATTCATACTAAATGGATTTTTCCTCGAAACAAGCAAAAATAAGAAAACAGCCTTGTAGCAACGCTGCTTATAGTGTGGACTCAGTGATCCTTTAGTATGGAAAATGGCCTCATTTGCATTCAAAGTGATAGACAAATACGGAGCTACGCCTCCCACAATATCTCTGGATGTGGCCTCGGCATTTAGCTCTGAGCCAACTTCAGTCAATCTCACTTTTATGGGTCTTTAGACTTTTTTGTTTTGAGCCGATTGTGCACAAGCTGTACATTGACTCAAAGTACACTCCACTGTTAAAATGATTTCAAAAGTGGTACAACAATAAATCATTTCCCAACTTTTTCACACATGTGGTGAACAAATATCAACCAAAAAACAAACAACTCTGTCACAAGACAATTATTTAAAAATAAAGTTGAATGAGCTACACGCAGAAGTGTTCATACTCTTAAAATGAATGATTTCAGCATTCGTTCTTCGGAAGGAGTCCGTCTGTCCCACATTTTGACTTGCAGATTTTTCTCAAAATCTAACCGAATATTAGGGCAGCTTATCCCCCCACGCTGTTACACTGCCACCGCCAGTCCAAACCATGCTAGCAACGAAGGACGGGAACATGGTTTGACACTGTTTAGTGAAGTTCTAACACAGCTGAATGTTGAACTTACTGAGACTCACCGAACCAGGCATTGTTTTTTTTTATTATTTTCGGCAAGCTTGAGGGTGCCTCGTAGCTCAGTGTTGGAGCACAGCTCAGTGTCGTCAACACAGTTATCCCTGACCAGAGTCACGTCCTTGGGCCATTTTGCTGCACGTCTTTCTCTCTGACCTCCTTCCTGTCAAACTGCTGTTAAATAAAGGCCATAAAAAAAAACCTAAAAATAAAATATATATTGGCAAGCTTGTGCTAATGGTAGCCTCAATTATCTGTTCCCATTTGACAAGAATGGCTCCTGTTGAGTTATTGTTGTGGTATTGTGGTCATCTATATCGAGGTTTGATGTGTTCAGAGGAGGCATTCGTCATGACTTGGGTTATTTGAAATAGTTCTTCTTTTTCTGTCATCTGCTACCAGTCTGTCCATTTTCATCTCACCTCTCACATCAGCGAGACTTTTTTTATCAAACTGCTGCTCAATGAATATTTCTTTTTTTGTCCATTACCTGTTGCTTTGCTATTTGTGTTAATAAGAAATTGAACATGAACTGCATGACTGTGTACACAAAGAGTACAACAGTTTCACATCATGCTATCTGCAAGATCCAAAAAAAGGGTTAGATTTAGCTAGTTAGGCTTAGACTTGGGCTGCACAGTGGAGCAGTTGGTAGAGCTGTTGCCTTGCAGCAAGAAGGTTCTGGGTTCTGGGTCTTTCTGCGCGGAGTTTGCATGTTCTCCCTGTGCATGCTGGGTTCTCTCCGGGTTCTCCGGCTTCCTCCCACAGTCCAAAAACATGACTGTCAGGTTAATTGGCCTCTCCAAAATGTCCCTAGGTGTGAGTGTGTGAGTGCATGGTTGTTTGTCCTGTTTGTCTCTGTGTTGCCCTGCGACAGACTGGTGA